>CAUYQV010079349.1:0-16659 GCA_963574575.1 Galagoides demidoff
GATCACCTATATATCTGTCTAACAAGGGTACAAGTGAACTTTTCTAGAACTAGAATATAAATGTTTTGATACAATGACTAAGCAAATGACATGAAATCTATGTCAACCAGCTTGATGAAAGTATTTCAAATTGTATATGAAAACAGCACAATGTACCCCATGTTTACATTAATGTATACAGCTATCAATTAATAATAATAATAAAAAAAAGAGGTTGCTGTCTTTCCTTTAAGTCACTTGTGGTCCCTAGTGAATGGACCAATCTTGATGGAAAGGGGAAGCTAGAAATTGGGGAAAGAGAGATTATGCCCAGGCCTTCGTGGTTCCTTACAGGTAGGAACTTTGCTTTATTTAGTTCGTATTTCACAGGCTTAAGATTTTACCTGGGGAAATACAGATATGAATGTGTGTGTGTGTATAAGCAGACCCTCTGTAATCAGGCGTTCTGTGTCCATGAATTCAAACAACCATGGGTCAAATTATCTAAAAAAAAAAATTGAAAGTATATAGCACTTAGGTTGTATTAGCTACTGTAAGAAATCTTGAGATGACTTCAAAAATATTCAAATACTACATTTTATATAAGAGACTTAGGCATCTGTAAATTTTGGTTTCCTGGGGGGTAGGGTCCTTAGAACTGATACCTTACAAATATCAAAGGAAGACCCTATGTGTGAGTGTGACTGTGTATTTTCTTTTTTTTTTTTTTTGAGTAAGTGAATGAATGGTTTAATACCATATACCTTTTTTTTGTAGTTTTTGGCCAGGGCTGGGCTTGAACCCACAACCTCTGGCATAAGGGGCCAGCGCCCTGCTCCTTTGAGCCACAGGCCCATATACCATTTTTAATATATAAAAAAAATCCGTTAAATCAGGAATACAAAGTTGAGAGATTTTATAGAATAAAAATAGTATAATGATTATTTCCAAATTTAGCAGAAGATGGCTTTTGGTACATCTCCTCTGCATTCGTTAGAGGAGGTCTTTACATTTTATGGTGTGAAAATTTCTACCAGTTGTTGATAACACCTGCTTGTCCTTGTTGAAAGTATCCATTTTAAGCTATGATTTTTTTTAAGTCATTAATCATCATTAAAAGGAAGGAGTAAATATGATACTTATTAGGGGGGAACAGATGACGTGGAAATGGTATTTCCATCATGTCCACTGATGGTTTAGAGTTTGTGGGGTCAAAAGTAGATAGCCACAATTAACATGGAAGTCACCATGAGCCCCAATAAAGAGAGCAGGTGCAGCTTGTCAGGGCCCGAGGTCACGTCATCATTAAAGCTGTCTTCAGCCTTCCTGAAACAGGCTCATTTTTTCCTGTGGTCAAAGTGTACAATATTCTCGGAAAGAAAGTAAATTTAATCTCATTTGTTTACGTCCGTGAGAAAGTCTTCTTCTGAATTTGATGACAAAAAGGAATTTAATAACATAGAACGATCTTCGGAAGTTTTGAGTTGTATGTAAAGCAACATTCACTAGAGTGTGTGTGAAAATCAGTGTCTGGAAACCAGGTTATTGTTGAGCTCTGTAGCCGTCTTATAGGTGTATGTCATGATCTTTTGTTAACATGCTTGTGTGTGTGTAACTGGGTATCCACTTTTTGGACGTTCTATTAACCTGCCCTGTTAAGGCTGCCTGTAACATAGCCCCTGACTTCTGCACATCCAGCCTTGGCCCCGTCCCAGTGAATAGTACAAGTGGCCGCCTGGGGGCTTTTCTTTGTCAATACTCAAGTTAGAGACCAAATTCAAAGAGAGAAAATCTTGAAAGCCCTGGGGAAGCTGCAGGGCAGGAAATAACCTAATTTGCAAAGGTGGAGCTCTTAGAAAAAATACTCTGTCCTCTGTGATGCCTCCTTTCAAAATATTCCCCTTTCTTCAGATTGCCCCACTGGGAAGCCAAAAAGATCTTTTCTTGACCCAAACCAAGAGTCATGTTAACAAAATGTGTACCAGAGTGGCTTCAGCAAATCTCCTCAGCTGTATCTCCTAAGATCACCTGTCCAGGGTGAGCCCCAAAGGAACAGAGAGGACGGATTTCAGGGGTGATTCAGGTGAATCATCTTCTCTGCTTCCTGCCCGGGTTCCACCTACAGCTGGTTATCTGACACTGAACACTCCTTCAGCAGAATGAGGGTGAGCGGGGAGCAGTGTGGCTGAGCCGCTGAGGCTCTCGGCAGCGGCTGGAGGTTTGGGGGTTGCAGGACACCAGGGCACACTCAAGTGTTGGTTCTATGGAAAGGGGAAAGCCAGGAGGTGACTCCTCAGAAGGACCAGTGCAGGTACAGAGAGCAGAGACACAGTTGCATCCCTCCTCTTCTGAATGTTATTTTTTGGCTGTAGCATTTTTCAGCGTAGCCTCAAACTGACTACTAAGTGCCCGTGGATGGTGGAGCACAGAGATCACCAGGCAGCCCCGCGATAGACCCCTCCTCAGCAGTAGAGAGAAGCCGTGAGCTGTGACACATGGTGACGTGACCACCAACATTCTGCGGAGCAGGAGAAGCTGGACCTAAGAAGGGGATACACTGAATGATTTTTTAATATAGATACAAAACTTAAAGCAGGCCCCACTAATCTGTAGTGACAGGCGGCAGACCAGCGTGGGGTGTGGCCAGGGAAGGCCAAACACAGAAAGGACTTTCGGTCGTGATAGGGGGCTCGATACCGAGATCACAGCGGTGACTGCATTGTCTTTTTTTTTTTTTTTTTGAGACGGAGCCTCAAGTTGTCCCCCTGGGTAGAGTGCCATGGCATCACAGCTCATAGCAATCTCCATCTCCTGGGCTCAAGCGAGTCTCCTGTCTCCGCCTCCCAAGTAGCTGGGACCACAGGCGCCTGCCACAACGCCTGGCCATTTTTTGGTTGCAGCCATCATTGTTGTTTGGCTGGCCGGGCTGGGGATTCGAACCCACCACCTTAGGTGTATGTGGCTGGCGCCTTAGCCGATTAAGCCACAGGCACCGAGCTCTGATGCTGCACTTGAAACGGGTTCCTTTTACTTTATGTGAGTTATATCTCAAACTTTGACTTTACAGAGTTCCCAGAGAGTTAAAAACATGACATTTCTGTCATAGGAACCTTCGCCTTTCAGACCCAATGTTTGTGTTTTTGCATTTCACGGATATTCTGAGTTTTTCCTTTGACAGTTCTTTCCTCCCCGTCTAATCCGGCACATCCTTAGTGTTTACTTTTTGGAAATTAAAACCGTGGAATATTTATTATACAACTGCACAGTGACTTCTAATGCACGGAGTCTACAGCCCTTTCCTAGACTTGATCACCGCAACACAGAAAGTCACCTTAATCTCCTCTTTGTAGATGAAGAATAATTGAGACTCAGAGGGAGTTAGCAAATGGGCCTTTTCCTGTGCTGTCTCCTTGTCGTCCTGTACTTAATTGTTCTGCAATATATCTGTTCCTTCTTTGTTTTTCCACTCTTCTTAGTTTCTTTGAAGATGCCGTGGTTGTTAGAACGAAAGTCAACCAACCCCAATCCCAAAGAGTTTCCACATGGTGTGTGCTGAAAATCTGACAGTTTGTGATATCCTTGAGGACGGTGGTAATAATTTATCTTTTTGGGATTTCTGTTTATGTTTACTTGACAGAAATATATTAAGACCATTATTACTATAGCCAGTTGGTAGGGATCTGCATGAAACATGATTTCTGGTAGGTTTCTATTAAAGGGTGACTGAAGAAATCAAGACTGAAGACTTGATTTCACCTGCAGACTCTATGATTTATAAGCAGGTGCTCAGACAGTACCAAAATGGATTTATTTTCATGTGCTCACAATGATATTAAAACTGTTCCTTTTCCTGTAAATGGAAATATATAAATAGTTGATGTACTTGGTGTCCAGACTTATAACTTAGTTTAGATGTTACGATATTCACAATTGTTCTGGACGGAATATTGACGAATGCCTTACTGAGGCATTCCACGTCCCAATGGTGCTTGTTACTCACAAAGTAATAGCTTTGGATAAGAATTTTTAGTTTGTATTACATCTGCTGATAATACTTAAGAAAGTTTAGTATCACAGAGAGAAGCATATTCCTAGGTTTTTGTGAACTCACTTTTTAATAAGCTGAGCTAACTACAGGTTGTTAGTAAATTAGAATCTAGGAAGCAGTGAAGTATTTGGGAAGGGTCAGCCAGTGTGGGATTAGTTTCAAATCTCCTTGCCCTGAATTTTCTAGCTGTGTTCCCTACCGCAAGTAACTAAATCTCCCTCTGCCAGTCTCTCTACTTTAGGGATGTGCCAAGCTCTCTTATGGTTTTTAGGGATATAATCGGTCATGAACTTGGTTTTCCTGGTGAGTGGAACATACAGTAATTTATCTATTCCAAGCCCTACACGGACTTACAGTCCCCGAGTTACAAATTACGATTTTTTGACTTTACGACAGTGCTGAACTATGATGCGTTCAGTAGAAACCACTCTTGGAATTTTGAATTTTCATCTTTTCTCAAGTTGTTCTATTATGCTCTCTTGGTGCTGGGCAGTTCCCTGCCAGCCACGTGGTCGTAAGGTAGCCGGTTAACCGAGGGGTGGTTCAGGCCCTGTGAACACCCTGTCCACTCTCAGTACCGTATTCAGTAAATTACACGAGATACCCCAGCACTTTAATTTGGGAGTGGAGAACTTGCAGCCTCAAGGCCACGTGTGGTCCTCCAGACACCCGAGTGTGGCCCCTTGATAGAAAAGGCCACACCCTCAGGGATCTGGAAGGCCACAGGTGGCCCCAGAGTCTCAGGACCCCCCCCTCCCGCCTCGTGAAGTTCCACAGTTTAGATGTATTTACTGTATTTCTGACTTAGGACACTTTTAACTTATGGTGGGTTTATTGGGTTTATCGGGATGTAACTCCATCATAAGCCAAGGGTCGTCTGTGTTACATTTTACCATACCTGAAATTGATTGTATCCTGATAAAGTAAAACCATTTAATTGGCAACATTGTAGTATTTTCCTTAATGGCCCATAAAATAATGATATTCTGTCTTATAATTGGAAGCATCATCTATCTTTGAAATATGGTTCGTACAATGGTATATATAATAATGTTCTGCTCTCTGGTTAGAGGTATCTTAGTAGCTGATCAGTATGGAAATAGGGATTTCTCTCCCCTCTCCTTTTCCAGAGAATGATCATTTGACTTTGTGAACTATTTAATAGAAATCGCTGAGTCTCTAGTAAGCTCCTATTGTATATTTCCCACTAAATTTTACACACGCACATTCTCCCACATTCCTGATTTTGCTTTCCATGGTTTTAGTTATGTACAGTCAGCCATGGCTTGAAAATACTCAATGGAAAATTCCAGAAGGAAACACTTGATAAAGTTTTAAATTGTGTGCCCTTCTGAACAGTGAGATGAAATTTCATGATGGGCAGTCCGGTCCCAGGATGTGAATCATCCTTTAGTCCAGTGTATCCACTGTCTGCTCTTTATAATTGTTCTGTTTCATTATTATTTATTGCTGTTAATCTTGTAATGTGCCTTATTTATAAATTAAAGAATCATAGATAGGTGTGCATAGACCAAAAAGCATAGTGCATATAGGATTTGATACTATCCTTGGTTTGACACGTCCCCTGCGGGTCTTAGAACCTCTCCCCACCGATAAATAATTAATAAAAATATAGACCTTAGTGAATCTAAAACAAATATTAGAGTACTAAGCTTTTGAAACTGAACAAGTTGAGAGTTGCTGTGATTTACTTTAATCTATTTTTATACATCATCACTTTTCCTGTAAAGGATTTATCTCTATATAATACATAGGGATTTTTAAAAAGTAAGAGGATTATATGCCATCGATAGTTTAACCTTTTGGTATATGTGTTTTTAAATCTACATTGCTATGATTTCTCCACTAAGGTAAATTGATTTGGTGACAGCGTCGTAATGGATCCGTGTAATTTATATGTGTAGTGTAAAGATGATATTATAGTTGCTATTTTAGTTTTTCTAGTAAGAAATAAAAGCAAGGCTATCTTCATAACACTGCTGTTTCTGCTGCTGTGGCACGAGGTGTGATGAGGGAGGCTCGTGTGGAAGTAGCGCCATGAAAAGTCGGCCTGAGAACGTGTCAGGCTGAGAATGACAGGAAGTGGGAGTGAAGGTAGCCTGACTCTTTCTCAGAGCCAATCTCTCAGGTTAACTCAAAGTCGGGGGCTAGGAACACAGACAGATTTATTCCCTTTCATGAGAAATGTCTGCAGCGCTAGACATGAGGGAGCCTTGATGCCCTGGTCTGCCTTCCAGTAGGTTTGTGGATTCAATAGACATGTGAAATGGAAATCGGCAGTGAGAGTTATGCCTTGCCTTAGATTGCGATAGATAAATTGCTTAAGGATTTAAAATCCATGCACAGTGAGGAGGATAGATACCGGATTAGAATTAAGGGATTTATTTAGTCTCCTTTTCCCAGAAAACCAAGATTACTTCATGTTAAAACACAGTGGTGTGAGACTGTGTAAATAGCAGAGGGCTTTACTTGAAACTTCTTTTGGAAATGAAGACTCCCCTATTTCCAAAATATATTATCGTTGTAAGATATGAATTTGTGTACGTGTATTTCTGCAAAGAAGCAGCTTTATACAAAGCAAAACATGTTAAATTGTGTTTGCAAAACATTCCTTTGGGAAAGTGCTGGATCTCCTGTGCGTGGTGATTATTTCTGCTCTTTGATTCATTACTTTAAAGTTACATTAATTGTATGTGTGTTCGTGGGTCGATGGGCACTTGGGCTTCTTCCATGACTTAGCAATTAGGAATTGGGCTTTGAAAAACATTCTGGTGCAAATATCTTTTTATAATGTGATTTTTGGTCTTCTCGATATATACCTAGTAGAGGAATTGTAGGATCGAATCGCAAAAAATTATCCATTTTCCTGGACAAAATGGGTAATTCTGATCTCTGATGACATGGAAAACCATTGCTAAGTAGATCCCAAAAATGGTTTTTGGAAAAAGAAGATGTTCTGGTGGATGGTGTCTCTGTCATTGCCCTAAACAGACGGCTGCTGATCAGTTGATGGGTTTGGTCACGTGCCTCGTGTGACTCGTGCTGAATGACAGATTTCAATCTTCCTCAATGGGACGGGGACGCAGCTGTACTTTGAAAAACTGTCGGAAAAACAAAAACACTGAAAATAAATTTTGATTTATTGATGGTAATTATCAAAATTTACCTCTTTTTAAGTTTTACTTTGAATTTATGTAAAGCTTTAAAAAAAAGGTCTTATTCCTAACAAAATGTTTTTCTTTTCTCTCTCTGCTTTTTACTTGAGACATACTCCTTTAATAGAAGGAATATGTCTTGTCCCCCAGGTAGCCTGGGGGAAAATAGGTATTTTAATGAGACAGAAGTCATTAAATTTCCACCTTTCTTTTTTTTTTTTCCCCTGTTTTTTTTTTTTTTTTTGAGACAGAGTCTCAAGCTGTCTCCACCTTTCTTTTTAACCGTATATTACCCCATTTTCTTTTAATGTGAATTTTTTTCTTTTTTTTTTTATCTGGGGAAGCTTTGTGAGGGTTAAATAAAATACTCTGGAATGATACTTAGTACTATTACTCCAATGACCACCACCTCTACAGTGTTAGAGAGTGTGCAGAATCTGATGTAACTTTATTTATTTATTTATTTGAGACAGTCTCACTATGTTGCCCTTGGTAGAGTGCTGTGGCATCACAGCTCACAACAACCTACAACTACTGGGCTTAGGCGATTCCCTTGCCTCAGCCTCCCGAGTAGCTGGGACTACAGGCGCCTGCCACAACACCTGGCTATGTTTTGTTGCAGTTTTGCCAGGCCTGGGTTTGAACCCATCACCCTTGGTATATGGGGCCAGTGCCCTACCCACTGAGCCACAGGGGCTGCCCAATCTGATGTAACTTTAAATAGCCATTTAGATGTGAGAAAACTGAGGCAGAATAAAAATCAGTTTCTCAAAATGAGGCAACAAGTATATACACATAGCACAGGGATTTTAGTCGCTTTTTTTTTTATAGATTTATGATACTTTTGTTACAAATTAATTTGAGCATATCTTAGTTATTGAATATTTTTGAAGTAATCATCGTCCATGTGAAAGTTATTTAAATGGTTCTTATTTCTATGCGCTTTTTTGCCCCAAATTCATGAAGCTGTTACTGTCAAGAGGATATCGTAATATTCTGGGGAATAAAATCAGATTAATTTCATGCGTTAACGGGTCAGCATTTGTGGTCCTTGGACTTGGGCACACAAGCAGCCTGCTCACTCAGTCATGCTGGTAGAGATAACCCTTAATTCCTCTGTCTTGTTTTTGAATCATTTCATTAAACAAAAGCTTTTGAGTCTTCTTTTGTGGCTGAGAACAAATGGTTAGATTTTAGGAACTGTAGCTACTTTTGTTACTCATAAATTCCAGAGCCTTTCAAAATTGATCATTCCCATTATCTGCTCTGCCCACGATCAGTCATTATGTCAGCAGCTGCCCCGGGAAGCTCACTGAAGTTCATTCAGCCATATAATAACCATCAGGACAACTCCATCTCTACATTAAAAATAATAATAAAATCAAATCCTTCAAAAGGAGAGTTCTTTACTTCTATGGTGAAAAATTAATGACTTATATTCAGTAGGAGTCCCACTGTAAATTTTGTTGGGTAGGGAAAAGCGATATCTGTGTTGAAAATTAAATTGATTAGATTGGTATGTTTTAATAATACAAAATGTTAAAAAGGGTTCCTTGTCCAAATAAATGATGTCACGGGATTTATTAACGGTTACCATAACTTAATCAGAGGCCTGCTTTTCTTTTTAGAGTTTAGTGACTGAGCAATCAAAAATTGTAACCATTCAAATAATTACAAATTCTGAAATGCCTGTTATGCACACCAGTATGATCCTGCTTTTAATGTGAGCCATGTTATTTAATTTGTTAATAAGTGCAGTACGTATTGAAAAGTTTGCTTTCAGTATC
The DNA here is from genome assembly GCA_963574575.1 of Galagoides demidoff. Classification (NCBI taxonomy): domain Eukaryota; kingdom Metazoa; phylum Chordata; class Mammalia; order Primates; family Galagidae; genus Galagoides; species Galagoides demidoff. The sequence goes on from CAUYQV010079349.1 coordinate 8,991, forward strand.
GGGTATATCTATGATTCTAATAGAAAGTGGTTAATTTAAATTGCAGCTTGCAATTGAATGGGGTACATCTATGATTCTATTAGAATATAGAATTCTTATATCTATGATTCTATTAGAAAGTGGTTAATTTAATTTGCGGCTTGGCTTCCTTTTCCTTGTTCGCTCACCCTGTCTACTTCCCCATTTCCTGTCCCACTTCCCACATCTTTTTAAGGAAAGGTCAGTTCTGGCATTCAAAGGCACTGTTCGGAACATGAGAGGAACACTTCATATATTTCAAACGAAGCATAAGTATGAATATCAGTCCCTGCAGCATCACAGGCTGTGTCAGGGACACACTTTGGTAGAATTCCTTTGTTGAGTGACAGGCTGACATTATTCTAACTGTCCTTGGTCCTGTCACTCTGCTGGCATCTTAAGTGAATGCCCACATTCTCCTTGGCATCCTCAGTTAATCTCCTTCTTCTGAAAACAAAGAAAACAGGATGTAAGTGCTGACTCAGATGATCAGTTTGAAGGCAGTTTGCTTTTAAGTCACCTCTGGAATTGAAGGCATCATCTGTGTGCAATGTTGCTGCCTTCTGCTGAACGCTTGACAGCTTTGAAAGGATGGGTTTTACTTTCGGAGTCAGTATCAACATGAGCAAATCAGGGAATTTGTTTGAATTTAAATTCAGTTTTGGTTAAGTGAAAAAAAGATGCTTATGTGAGATCACCCCCAAATTGTTTGTTTCCCCTTCCCTTCCCTTCTCTTCCCTTCCCTTTCCTTCCCCCCTTCCCCATCCTCCTCTCTTCTCTCCTCTTCCTCTCCCACTTCCATTTCCTCTCCTACTTCTACTTCCTCTTCCTCTCCCACTTCCACTTCCTCTTCCTCTCCCACTTCCTCTTCCTCTCCTACTTCCACTTCCTCTCCCACTTCCACTTCCTCTTCCTCTCCTACTTCTACTTCCTATTCCTCTCCCACTTCTACTTCCTCTTTCTCTCCCACTTCCACTTCCTCTTCCTCTCCCACTTCCATTTCCTCTTCCTCTCCCACTTCCACTTCCTCTTCCTCTTTCACTTCCTCTTCCTCTTCTCCTCTCCCCTCCTGTCTTTCTCTCTCTCCATGTGAGGGCTGTTTGTTAGTTTTCAGTCATTAGCAAAAGCTTAATAATGAACAGTTCATGTTTCATTATCAAATCCAAAGTAATAGGGACGCTTTCTTAAAATATTAGGAAGAAAGTTTAAGTTTTTGTAACAGAGTATCTATGGGGTTTCTGCTATTTTTATAACCTTTCAAGTTGTCACTTAATTGTCTTGTTTATTATCAAATAGTGAAATTTAGTTTTTTTTCCTAAGACAAACAATAGCAGGGTGGATTTTTAATAGTTTTAAAAATATATTCAACTTACACTCATTCATAATGGATATTTTTTCACAATTCCCCTGTTTCTTAGTTCAGCTTAGAAAACTGTTTAAAATTCATGTTTGCCGAGTAACTCCTTGTGCATATGTGATGCTGGTATCTTCCTCCGGGCAGTCCCAGGTGTCTGGTGTCACGGCCTCCACTCGGGGTTGCCATACAGATGTGCCTAAAGAGTGGCTGAGATTTTGCAAATACTTTCGAATCTGCCAAGTAACTGTATGCCCCAAATGCATAAATCCTCCAAACAAATCTGATACAAGATTAATAGGAGCCTGGAATAGGCCAGCCTAATGAATGCCAAGCTTAATGTACAATCTATTTTTTTGCATAAATCATACAGGAAAATTGCAGAGTGTGTAAATTACACAGCCATCATAAATCAATATTGTTTAGATTGCTGAGCCTCAGAGAAGGGTAGCCCTGCAGAGGCCAAGATGTACTTGGAAGTGAAGGAGAGGAACACAGTTTCAGAGAGAGAGGAAGACCCGTTAACAAAAGCAAATGCTCAGGGAATTATTATAAAAGTTGAGCATACAGATGACTCTGGGCAGCGGTTATCTTATGCAGAGAACACAGGTGAAGGAGATGGCTCCTGCTGGTATTCGCAAAGTTAAAATGTTTGAACTGTTCCCTGCAAATTTGCCCTAATGCTTAAGAATGAGTTTTCTAAATCCCAGCATAGTTAATATGGTTTCTTAAGAAAGATTTGGTGAAACCTCACATCATAATCTCTATTCTAATTTCTGTTTTGTGTAGATAATTGACTTTCTTTTTTATTTTTGAATTTTTTAAATTAAATCATAGCAGTGTACATTAATACTAGCATGAGGTACAGTGTACTGTTTCTGTATTCAATTTGAAATACTTCCATCCAACTGGTTAACATAGTCTTCGTGTCTTTTTCTTAGTGATTGTGTTAAGACATTTATATGCTACATTTAGAGAGATTCACATGTACCCTTATGGGATGAGCCATAGGCGTGATCCCACCAATCACCCTGCCTCCACCCACCCTCCTCCCTCCCCTCCCCTCCTTCTCCCCTCTCCCCATATTCCTGGGCTAAAATTGGGTTATAGCTTTCCTATGATAGCTATAAATTAGTTTCATAGTAGGGCTGAGTACACAGGATACTTTTTCTTCCATTCTTGGGATACTTTGCTAAGAAGAACATTTTCTAACTCCTAGATAATTGACTTTCCTCAAAGATGCTGGTAATTTCTTCAGACATTTTCACGGTGCACGACCATTTTATTTCAAATACACAAAACTACCTTGCCGTCCGTTTTCCATTTGTATTGGCTAAACGAAGAAAAATAGTAGCCAGCAAGAAGAAGATTATGAGTTTAAAATATCACTTGAAAATATATTGTCTATACTGTCAAAACCCAAGTTTTATAAAGAGATATGAACCCTTTTAAAAAGATTTTTTGCAGGATCATATTAACTGCCAGGAAGTTTTGCCAAACAGATTTTAAGGGGAAAATCAGGCTGCCCTAAGTGTTCAAATGTTTTCTCACGTTTCAAGAGAGCAGCTGTTGTAAGTTCCTGTCAGTAGTAAACCTTTCAGGCAGCACGTGGGCAACTGCCAATCTCGTGTCAATATTTTCAATACACTCGCAACCATCTTCACTGGCGTAAAAATTTCTCTTTCCCCCCAAAAGGGCCAACAGATACTGCATTTTGACAATTAGCCTTGTCTCACTACCCTAGTGGCCAAATAAGCAATTTTGGTGAAGAAAGTAAGATTTCCTTGAATATTAGGAGTAAAAACAAATCTCAATTTGTGGGTGATGAAGGATCTGGGATAACGATCAAAACAATGTAAAAATGTATCATTGATGAACAGTTCAGTGAATATTTAAGTGATGGTTTCTTCAGTGCTATTGCTGCAATTTAAAAAAAGAAAAGAAAATTGAGAATGAAAGCTCAGAATTTGACCTTCGGACCTTTAAAGATAAGACTGGCACAGGCAAATAATTAAGGAATGATTATCTATTTGATTTTTAGGTTCTTAGTTTATAATATAAAGTTAATATCATAATTTCTTGTCTTAGGAAGCTTTTTTTTGCAGTAGCTGGCCGGGGCTGGCTTTGAACCCGCCACCTCCTGCATATGGGGCCAGCGCCCTACTCCTTGGAGCCACAGGTGCTGTCCCTCTTTTTTTTTTTTTTTTTGAGTGTAGATGAGAATCAGAAGTCTTGGCATTATTGCAAAGGTGAATTGAAAGGGGAAGAAAAAAGGACAGAGGATTATGTTTCAGACCAGACTGGGTGAATCTTTGCTTCCTGCCGTAGTGGGAGAGGCTTTTGATTTTTCTGAGAAGGGTGATGAGGGATAAAAATAAAGTGAGAAAAATGAGGGAAAAAGATGAAGGAATGGTCAGGGGACTGATACATTAATAAGACGCCACTGGCTGGTCTGGACAGGGAGAACTTGCACCTGGTTTTGTGACGCAAACTGAATATTAAATGTCCCTTTTTGTGATTTTTATTTATTTATTTTTTTACCTGATAGTAGTTGTGACAGAAACTGTTTTTGGAAAATATTTTTGTAAAACTAAATCCGTCATTGTATTTGATTGGGTAGAATTTTAGAATAAAGACTAACTCGTGAGATGGCGATACGTTTTACGTTTCAGACGGTATCTGTCGGTGTCTGTGGGATTTTTAAGCTTTTACCTGGGATTGTAAAGATAATGTTTCTGGGTTAATTAACAGTGGGGAATTTTAGGGCTCGTTCTACGGACGATCTAGTAACGTCTGATCCACTCCTTTAATTTCATAAATAGCAAAGAATGAATGTCGGGTTTGGATGGTTACAGTAAAACTTGGATCTGGAAGAAAAGTAAAGACCGACTCGTATTAAACTTGCACAAATCGCCCTGTAAAGACACATGTTTAAACACAACGCACATCTCTGCTCTACCTACAAGGGCAGAGAATGCCCCGTCCTGTTCAGGATTAGGAGGTAGTAGATCCCTTGTTTTTTCAAGGGTGCGAACACGCTCCCTGTCGGAGCAGGAGAGCAGCTGGGACTGCAGAGCACAGATGTGGCGGGTGCCCCAGGTGAGTCCCAGGTACCGTGTTGTTTGTGCAGCCACTGCTGATAACTGTAGGGCGTCTGTGCCGTCGCCCCCCTGCCTTGCTCTTCTGCTCATTCTCAGTGGTGAAGACTTCGTTCTGGGGATCGGTTCTCCCTTCAGGTAATTGATGCAATCTTGGTTTTACATTTTGTCGTGAACTATATTTGATTTCGAAGGCAATGGTTGTGGGGTTCTCAAGGGATTGCACACAGCACTGTCTGGAGCTGAGATGCTGTGTGTGCTACAGGCCACGAGGCTTCCTGCTCGGTTGTTTGTATTACTGGGTAATTAAATATCCAGCCCCAGCTTTAGGTTATGCTACTGAGAATCCAGCTCCTGTGTGGTAACCTCCAGCAGTGAGGAGAGTCTCCGTACAAGAGGATTCTTTTTTCTTTTTTTTTTTTCCTAAACTGTACCCCTTGAGGTTCCGAGCGTACCTTGTGCTTTTTAACCTTTAATTGTATGTGAATGTTTTTCAGCTTTTCTATGCTTATTTTTTCTTTCCCTGTGTTCTTTATAAGTTTCACATTTTCCTGTTTGGAGGAATTGTGTGTGTAAGTATGTCCTCTGTGTGTGTGTGTGTGTGTGTTTACCTTGCAATGACATGTTTCTGAACAGAATCACCTACAGTGACCTGACAGTCTACAAGGGAGCTGGTCACAGTGTGGCCCTCCCCGACAGCTGTCTTGGGGTCTGTTGTCTTTGGAGACTGTTGCTCAGGATGTACACAAAGAAAGAAGAGTGCTGGGTCACATTTACAACTCGTTAAGTGAGAAGACAAGATTGCATTATTCAAAATCAAACAATTGATGTGTTGTGCTAGTCCGAAACCTGGTGCCTGGGGTAATATTTATAGGAGCTGTGTGATGCCCTTCTGGGGAACAGATCTTACAAGTGGTTTTTTATTTTTACCTACAGTGGAATCTTCATAGCCACCTACATCCCTACATTGACCACCTCCTTAAGTTGACCTTAATTTTTGTAGACAGACACGCACCACATGTACTCTATGGAAATTTGTGATGTTGACCAGCTCCATAAAGTGGAAGTTCTACTGTATTTTACAGTAGTCCATAATAAACAAGATATACTATTTTACAATACCTACATTATGAATAACTTCCTTGGAAAGCATAAGTCCTCCTTTAGATGTAGACTTCTCACTGGTAGGACACGTGTGAGAATTGCCACATTGTTCCATCATTATAGAACTTGTACCCATTTCAAAGGGAAGTCAAGTTTAAAGTACTCAACAACTGTGTGACATAATGGCATTGTGGGATGGGTTGAAAAAATAATGAGGTTTCTGGGCAGCACCTGTGGCTCAAAGGAGTAGAATGCTGGCCCTATATGCTGGAAGGGGTGGGTTCAAACCCAGTCCCGGCCAGAACTGCAAAAATAAATAAATAAAATAAAATAAAAATGAGGCTTCTGATACACTAAGAAGCAAACACCACAATCAGTAGAGTCTGTTGCAAACTCTTTCTAAAGGACGCTCATCATTAAACTTTAGCAATTATTGCCTGGTACATATTCTGATTTATTTTATTATTATTATTTTTTTTTTTCAGTTTTTGGCCATGGCTGGGTTTGAACCCACCACCTCCAGCATATGGGGCCAGGGCCCTCCTCCTTTGAGCCACAGGCGCCGCCCTCATATTCTGACTTTTTAAAGAAAAGTGAGTCTTCTAGAATTCCAGGTGAAATTTCCTTGTTTTAAAACGTTGGCTACTCATTTAAACTTTTATTTTTCTATAATCATTTAATAATACATGGGGGCGGGGAGTGAAATACATTGTCTTTCTGTAAAACCTTTTGTTTTTCTGAAGCTAAGATGAGCCTGGGCTTTACAAAGTTGAGACACCGTATAAAATGCTATGTACATCTCTTTGTGACCTGACCTCTCTAGGGAGGGAGTTTGGACAATTAGATACAACTGTGTAACCTTCACCTTGAACAAGATTTAGGACATTTATCTCATCCCGGAATGTTCCCTCCTGCTCCATTCCAGTCCCCATCGCCCTGTGTATGTAACTGCTTTCTAGAACTTTAGTTTATAGGGGATGGAAATGTTGTCTTTCCACTGGATGAAGCCAAGGGCTATAGAACCATTGGCAACCTCCTGTTATAAAGCAAGATAACATATACTCCTTCCTTTGGTCAGTTGACCGAGAGAAGGGAAATAATACGTGTTGAATGCTTATTCTGTGCGCCCAGTTTCTCTCTGTTACGTGCAAAAATTCTGTGAGTTTTTAATGCATTATTTTCTAGATGAAAGAACTGAGGCTCGTAATAAATAGGTGACTTGTTCTGTATCAAATAACTGTCGCCAAACAGAGAGTGAAAAGCCAGAACTATAGTTTTACAGATTATTTTTCTAATCCTATAGGATGAAGATATTTCTTTGAAAATTAATAAAATAATGAAAATGAAAAATAGGGATTGTAACAATGGGTAGAATATTTTGGTCATTTGATCGTTGTCTCACACCGTTCTGAAATACTCTGCCAACCTTATAGTCAAACTTACGAGGTGGAGTCTTTATAAGTATTTCATAGACCAGGAGAATGGGGGACGAGTGGCACTAAGTAGCCTGCCCAAATTCACTTGCCAAATGAAGCATGCAACCGGAATTAAAACCGGGCGTCTTTTTAAAGGCTGTGCTTTTCATAAAATTATTTTGTTATTTATTATAACTTACTCTTGTCAAGTTACCGAGTTTTGTTTGGAAAACAAACTATTGTTTTTAACGTAATAGAACAAATAATTACATCCGTTTCCCATCAACCCACCAAAGTCATTTAAGGACGATTCTGTTGACCATTTCTATCGATGGGCGGGAGGCTCTTCCACCAACGACTCCCAGAGTTTCCACCTCTTGGATTTTCTTGCCAGACTTAGTTCATTTTCAGCCTGAAGTTCATGGTCACCTCTTCTGTTTGGCCACTGGAAGTTGGTCTTCTAATTTGTTAACATCTGGCCCTGCTTTAATCATCGCCAGTTTCTCATATGTAATCCATTCTGTATGCTGCGTTCTTAGGGATTGGCTTGAGCACATCAAGAATCTCTGTACACAATATTCTTGCAATAGCCTCTCGTGAGGACTCTCCCATCTAGCCAGTCCCGTAGGTCAGCAGTGTCCCCCTCACCCCTATGACAGCGTCTTTTTTTTTTTTTTTTT
>CAUYQV010079352.1:0-16727 GCA_963574575.1 Galagoides demidoff
CCGGGCTGGGGATTCGAACCTGCCACCTTAGGCTGCCACCTTAGGTGTACATGGCTGGCGCCTTAGCCAATTGAGCCACAGGCGACAAGCCCTCTTTTCCTTTTTCTTTGAGTGTCCTTTTTAATTGCACCCATGCCAGGCCGAAAATAATACATAGGCCTTTCGGTTGGAATTTTTTTTACTATAGATGAGGTTGAATGTTTTCCCTCTGATGTGTCTCAACTATTCTTCATCCTATCTGTATTCTCTTTCTGCCTTTTGTTCGTCTGTTTTATCGGTATCTGCACCGATTGGGCTGCAAATCACAGAAAACTCCCCAGGCTTATTTGACGCTGAGGCCAGCCTGGGCAGACCAGAGCTGCAGTGGCGGCTCAGCTCTGCATTTTCTTTCCCATCATCCTGAGGGTGTGCCCACTGCTTCCTGGAGGGGTGGTTTGTCTCCAGGCCTCAGGGCCACACGGCAGGAAGACCGAAGGGAGGGAGGCACCCTGCTAGCCACGCCTGTCCCCTTTCATGGGGAAAGGGTAGAGCTTTCGGACGAGGCCCCCTCAGGAAAACTCACATTGTGACCAATATTGCCACTAACTCCAGCTGGCACATCAGAGGTTGGATGGCATTTGAGTCAGTCACGCATGGTGTCTGCTGAAGTATCGGAATGCTTTCAATATTTATCCACTTTTGAGAAGGTATCAGATTTGTCATCTTGATGGTAATACTTACTTTCTGGCCTGTTTGCTATTTTTAGTAAGCTTTTAATTGTTCATGTGGTCAGTTTTGCTATCATTTCTTTAGTGATTTTTTTTTTACAACCGCTTTTAAATTAAAACAACCCCCAAGCCCCCTCCCCTGTGGTTGTTGCAGGCTTATTGCTGGGAAGCATGATCTGCGCTGGAGATTTCTGTATATTGTGATGCTTGAATGTAGCCTGTGTCAAACTAGTGGTTTTCTGAAGTTAGTTGAAGTGGTCTTTGTAGTCCAGTATGTGCTCAATGTTGGAAAAACTAATGTTCTTGGTTGTATTGGTCCCTGTTAGATCTAGAGTGTTGTGTTACTAGGGTGGTGTTTACTGCTTGTCCAGTAGGGTCTAAGGCAGGTGTGTCCTCAATGTTGTGGATTGAATTTCTTTCTCTTCAACTGGTTTTTGCTTTACCATTATTGTGACTCAGAGATTCCTGGCTGCTTGCTGTGTCCTTGGAATTTTTTTTTTTTAATTGGTGTAAAATATCTTCCTTTGTCTCAACGTTTTCTATTATTTTACCTGCAGTTGACATTCTACCTTTATTTTAGTTATTTGCACAGCACATAACTGGTCCTTTTATTTTCAGCCCTGCCATATAATTCCGTTATAATGTGTGCCTTTTCTGCCTAACATGTTGCTAAATGTCTCTCCTCCTTGGGTCTGTCTTTTGTAATTTTTTTTTCCTTCTTTGATTGAGACTAACCTGTTGATAACTTACTTGACCTTGGTTTTGTCATCTTAGTTGATGTTTTCTATACCTTACTTATTTTTCTGTTAGATGAAGACTTTTTTTTTTACTCTGTGATTTTAAAGATATGCATTCTGCTTCTACTGGCAGTTTCTGTAGTATTTGAATGCACACTATTTGTATTTCTTGTTCAGAGTCTAGAGTTACTCAGCGTTCACATCCCCACTCCCAGACAGTGTCTGCCGGAGGTTATTTTCCTTTTGTAATTTAACAATATTTCTGTCTTATTGCATAAAGCATTGCCGTTCTAAGTCTGTTCCTGCAATTTAGGCACACTTAGCAGGACAGGTGTTCTTCCCCTGGCAGCTGTGGGATCCCTCATGGTTGCTCCGTCCTTCTTTTTTTTTTTTTTTGAGACAGAGCCTCAAGCTATCCCCCTGGGTAGAGTGCCATGGCATCACAGCTCATAGCAACCTCCAACTCCTGGGCTCAAGTGAGTCTCCTGCCTCCGCCTCCCAGGTAGCTGGGACCACAGGTGCCCACCACAACGCCCGACCATTTTTCGGTTGCAGCCATCATTGTTGTTTTGCGGGCCGGGGCTGGGGATTCGAACCTGCCACCTTAGGTGTACGTGGCTGGCGCCTTAGCCGATTGAGCCACAGGCGCCGAGCCCCTGCAGTCCTTCTGTTAGGGATCTTCCCGGCATCTGGTTCACTGAGAGTTCTCCACCTTGGTGTGTGCCTATTTTCGTAAACTTCATTATGTTTTCTGTATTGTCACTGGATTAGTTTAGGTCTAATTTAAAAGAAGAAATGAGATGGAAGTCTTGGGATATCAACAGGAAGGGTTTGTCTGCAGTTTATTTATTTTCCGTTTAAAACCATTTTAAACAATATCTAGATATCAATGCTCATGCTAGTTTCAGCTTTTTCTCACTCCTCCACCTCCCAGCAGTTTGGGGAGAGTAAACAGAAGTTTTGCCTGCACTTTGCAGATAAAGCTAGAGGTCACTACTTCATAAAGAAGAGTTGCTTGTCACATTAATTACTCCCCCTAGGCAGGGCACTTAGTATTCTTTAAGAGTGATAGAAAACACACCAGCATCCTTACTGGATAGAGATTTATCAGAGATGTTTTGTGACAGATTAAACACTGAAAGCTTATAGTGCAGAAAGGTGCACACAGATAGGCCCTTAAAAGCAGTAGGTACACGTTGCAATTTATACTAGTTCAGCTGGAGATTATCAAAGCAGGGGGCTGGGGAAAACCAGAGGGAATGGTCAGGTGAGGGGGATTGGGACGGGATGATCAGGCAGATGAGAGAGGCAGGGTCTTCTGGGTAGTGAGTGCAGCATATTCAAGGACTCAATGTAGTAGAAAGAGGAGAGGGGAGCGGAGTTCTGAGCTAGGTGATGACCCAGCCAAAACAGTAACCTGTATTGTATTTTGTCTTGAAGCCGTAGGGTTTAGGTTGGAAATATTTCTTTTGAAACATGAAAGACCTTTCTATTGCTGTTGCTTCAAAAGATTTTAAAAGTAAAGAATTGAACTCTGGGATTACTCTTTTAGTTTCTTCTTGAGTTGATCTCTTATTGGTCTGTTAAATTCAGCTGAATTGGAGTCTGTACTAATTGTTAGAGAATTTTCTTTTCTTGTGCTTCATAGGGTGGACTTTGATGTCCTGGTTATGTCTGCTTTGGAATTGTTTGTAGAATTATCTGTTACATAAGTATTTGAAAGAAGTCATCTGAGCCTGCTGCAGTTCTGCTTTTGAAATTAAAAGTTGCCTCTTAAATACATTTCTTTCCTTAGACCTCTATGAATGTTAAGTTGCCACTTAATATGATGTCAAGAAATAATTTGGAAGCATCTACTTGTAAAATGACAGAACCATTTAATTTTGAGAAAAATGAAAGCAAGCTTCCGCCACATGATTCTTTAAGAAGTCCTGGAGCACATCCTAACCATCCTAATTTCAGGTTGAAAAGCCCAGAGAACGGAAATAAAAAGAAAAATTTTTTGCTTTGTGAGCCAACAAAACAGTATTTGGCTACTCAAGAAGACAGTTTGCTATCTTCCAACCTTAATGGCATCAATGGGGAAGTGCTTGGATCTAAAGGAGACAGGAAGAAATTGCCAACAGGTGAGTGAAAACTACAGACTTCCTATTGCTTTTTGATTCCGATGGTTTCTGTCACTTAGCACAAGTAGATGAGGGCTGCCCAGAAAGTATTCAGCCATTGTTCACACTATTTTTCATATTACACGGCTGAATACTCTCTGGACAGCCCTGGTGTATAACCACACACAAGTGGGAAGTTAACAGAAGAAGCAAATGAGTACTTTACATAGTATTTGCATTTCATTGTTTAGAAGGAAAAATCAGAGACCAAGAAGCTCCTTCTGGTGTGATTGATCACAGAAAGGATTCTTGGGATCCGCAGATGAGCTTTTCCCCTGCAAAGAGCTATATTGGGAATGTGGAAAGGAAATGCTCTGACTTTTTAAATGGGTGTTCTAAGGATTTGCCATATTTTTAAAATTCCATGCAAATTTTATGCAGACAATAACTCACAATACTGTATCTAAAATTTTAAACTGATTACATGTGATTTGTCTTATTTCACTCATCTCAATTCCAAAAACTTTTTTTCATTTTTATTGTTTGAGACAGTCTCACTCCGTGGCCCTGGGTAGTGCGCCAGGGCGTTATAGTTCACAACTTCAAGCTCTCGCCTTGACCTCCTGAGGAGCTGGGCCTACAGGAGTCCACCACAATGCCCAGCTGGTTTTTTCTATTTTTAGTAAAGACGGGGGAATCTCACTTTCACTTAGGCTGGTCTCAAACTCCTGAGCTCAAGCTTTCCACCAACCTTGGCCTCCCAGATTGCTAGGATTACAGGCATGAGCTGTCGTGCCTGGCTTCTAAACCTTGCTTTTTAAGAAGGGTAGGATCTGCTAGAATTTGGCCTCTTTGACTATATGTGATGTGTGGTGATATAACATTTTGATGATGTAATTCTCAGAATGTGGCCCTTGGGCCTCTTAATAACATTAAAACATGATTGCCCTTTTTTGCTCTCCCGACTTTGTACTAATGCTATGAAAGCAAGCAGTGACAGGTGAAGGCCTTACTAGCTCAGCTTCAGGCAGGGGCACTGACCTGGGCTAATGGTCCTTGAGCTTTTCGTTGCTGTATTCTTGAAGTTAAACAGAACCCAGAAATACCAACTTCACTTAAATATATCCTTGATGGAGCTGTAAAAATTATTAATTTTATGAAGTCTCGATCTTTCTATACAGCTGTTTTCAGTATTGTGCAATGGGAATTACTCCTAACTTATGAAATCCAAAAGTATGAAAGCCATACATCGTAGTTGAGTTGTAAGCTGAGGGGAGACTTTTTTCTCTGAACATCCTTTTCACTTGAAAAGAATGATAAAATGTTTTTTCAGACTTTTATATCCGGCAAGCATTTTCTCAAAAATTAATAATGTGAGTCTGTTGCTTCAAGGAAAACAGCTGGCAGTATTTCATTAATGGTAAAACTCATGTCTTCAAGCAAATTGGGATTTCAAAAAACTTGTCTGCCTCTCTGAGTTTAAGAACTTCCCTGTACTTAGACTTTTCTGTTGACGTGCAAGGTGATACTAATGTGAATTTTTGGTATCATATAATGGAGTGTGTAAACATTTGGCAACTGCCTGACTTGGTGACAGTTGTTTCCAAATGACCAGGGCATGGTGTTGCAGTTACGCGTGGGTAAAAGTCACTCAAAGTGCAGGTTAAATCAGTGGATTCTAATGTAATGAAAAGTTCATTGAGGTGGTTTTAGAGTCTGCATTGCAACAACTGTAACCCTTAAAGTACTACTCGTGTTTGGGTGTGATATTAAAGGAGACTATCTACAAACAGCGAAGGACATTAAATATTCCTCCTTTTTGCAAATACTATGTGAGGCCAGATTTTTTTTTCAGGTGCATCAACCAAGACCACATACCATGACAGTTAATGCAGGAATGTGTATGTAAATCCATCTGTCTCTTGAGCCAAACATTAAACAGATACACAAAAATGTAATTTCTCACTATGTTTTAGTTTAAGAAAAAGATAAAGTTTAAAAAACAGTCAGCATGTAATGCATTCATTTTTAGATGAATATTTTATTATTTTTTTGAGACAGACTCTTTGTCACCTGTGGTGTCATAGCTCACAGCAACCTCAAACTCTTGGGCTCAAGTGATCCTCTTACCTCAGCCTCCCAAATAGTTGGGACTACAGGCACCTGCAATAGTGCCTGGCTCTTTTTTTTTTTTTTAAGAAATGGAGGAGGGGTTCTCACTCTTGCTCAGGGTGGTCTCGAACTCATGAACCCAGGCAATCTACCTGCCTTGGCCTTCCAGAGTGCTAGAATTACAGGTGTGAGCCTTAATTACATGCCTGACCTTAAATGAATATTTTAAATTTAGTTTGGACTCCTAATATAGTAAATATTGGTAGAAATAAGCCATGTAGAAATAGCTTTTTGGGGTCCTCAATTATTAAGACTGTAAAGGGGTTCTCAGTCCAAAAAGTTTGGGAGCTGCTGCCTTAGCAAAAAGAGACACATATGTACATGAGAGCAACAGTAGTTCAGGAAATTTCAGAGAAGTCTTTATTTTCCTAGAAAAAATAGGATGTTGCTTATTTATGGTATAGTTATATGGCCATTCTGGCTTGGCCCTGTAATTTGAATATCACCTAATGATGCTATTTTATATTATCAGGAATAAAAAGTATTGTTTGGCTTTTATTAGGAATTATTTTTCTTCCCCAGGAAATTTGGTGTCACCGTTAAAAATTGGAAATAATTCACCACCCAAAGAATTAAATCCTGTAAGTTATTTTTTAAAAATCTATTTTGCAATTTTCTTTTTGGGTAAAAAATTCTAAATGTATTTTTGTGTTTTGTTAATAAAGAAGTATTCACTTTGTAAGTATCGTTTTGATCAAATTTCTTTAATCTAGGACCTTTAAAAAGAAACCACAACTTAATTCTTTTTGGGTAATTGTGGATTCACCTGCAGTTGTAAGAAATAACAGAGGGAGATGCTGGGTAGCCTTTGCCCAGTTTCCCCAATGGTAACGTGCCATGGAACCATAGGACCACATCACACTAGGATTGATACCATCAGGATATAAAACATTCCATCACTACAAGGGTCCCATCTGCTTCCATTCTGCCCTACCCTCTTGTTAATCCCTGGTAGCCACTAATAAAATCTGTATTTCTCCTGTTTTTCCATTTTGAGAATGTTATGTGAATGGTTGCATACAGGCAGTGTATAATCTTTTGAGACTGGCCTTTTCATTTTGCATTTATTCCCTGTAGATTGATCTAGGTTGCTGTATGTGTCAGTGGTTTGATCCTTTTATTGATAACTTGTCCAACCATTCACCCATTGAAGTACACCTGGACTGTTTTCCATTTTTTGGGCTAATAAAACTAAAACTGCTGTATCCATTTATGTACAGGGTTTTACGTGAACCTACGTTTTTAGTGCTTTAGGATAAATGGCGAGGGATGCAATTTCTAGGTTGTATAGTTTTGCATCCGTTGTTGTTTAAGAAACTGCCACAAGTTTTCCAGAGTGACTGTCAGAACATCTTAGTGGTCTGGTTTCTCTGCGTCCTAACCAGCGTCTGGTGTCAGTGTCCTGTTTTCATGATGTGTCGTAATCTCATTGTGGTTTTAATTTGTTTTCCTCCAGTGATGCTACCCGCGTTTTCATGTGCTTATCTGACATCTGTATATCATCTTTGGTGTAATATTTTCTGTCATCGTTTTCTAATCAGATTTTTTTTTTTACTATTGAGTTTCAAAAGTTCTTTATATGTCTCAGATGCTAGTCCTTCCTTGAGTATGCAATTTGGAAACATTTTATGTTAGTCTGTAGCTTGTCTTTTCATCCTCTTAATAGGGTCAGTTTTGTTCCTTTCATGGACTATCGCTTTTGGTGTTAAATCTAAAAATCCTTCGCTACTCTAGATCCTGAAAATGTTCAGGTTTTTTTCCTTGAAAAAGTTTGATAGTTTGACATTTTACATTTAAGTTTTGATAAATTTAAGTTAAGAAACTTAGGTTAAGGTTTACTTTTTTACCTGTTATTTAGGTTGAGGTTTACTTTTTTTTTTCTTTTGGCTTGTACATGTTCATTTATTCTAGTGTCATTTGTTGAACTGCTTTTGTACTCTTTTGTCCAATCAGTTGGCATATTTGTGTGGGTCTGGTCTCAGTTCTCTATTGTTTTCCATGGATCTGTGTGTCTTTCTGTCTCTCAGTACCACAAAATCTTGATTACTGGACTAATGTAATAAATTTTGGAATGGGGAAGAGTGATTCCTCCCAGTTTATTTTTCTTCTTCAAAGTTGTTTTAGCTATTCCAGTTTCTTTGCCTTTCAATATGTGTAGTTTAGAATAATCTTGCCCATATCTACAAAAAATGGTCCTAAAATTCTGACGTGAATTGCATTAAGCCTGTACATCAATTAGGGAATTATTGACCTCTTTGCTGTGTTGCATCTTTAATCCATGAGCACGGTACCTCTCCATTTATGGTCTTCATCTTGTAGCTTACAAGTTCTGTATGTGCTCTGCCAGGTTTACACTTAAATATTTTCGTTTTTTGAATGGTTGTAAATACTATACTTTTTATTTCCTGCATCCTCACGTTCATTGGTAATATACAGAAATATTATTGGGTTTGTATGTTTATCCTGTGACTTTGCTGAAGTCACTCATTCTAGGAATTTTTTTAGATCTCTTAACAATTTTCTACGTAGATAGTCATCATCTACAAATAGAGACGGTTTCATTTCTTTTTTTGAACTTCTAAACAACAGAAGTTTATTGCTGGAGGCTGGGAAGCCCAAGATCAAGGCCAGTCTTGGTGTCTGGCACAGGCTCTCTGCTTCATGAGGTGGCACCTCGTCGTTCTCTCACACCTTTCTTTTTAAATTTTTTCATTTTTAAAATTATTATGGGTAAAGCTGCTGGCAACCACTTCTCTTTGATTTTCCTTCGTCTGAAAATGTCTTTATATCCTCTTTATTTCTGAGGGATATTTTCCATGGATAAGTTATCATATAAAGTTGTTTTCTTTTAAAACTTGATAAATGTTTTGTTACTTTTGGGATCTACATGGTCTGGAATGAGAAATATACTGTCTTTTGAATTGTTTTCTCCCCGTGGCTAACGTATCATTTTTGTCTTTCTGCTTTCAAGCATTTAGTTTTCAGAAGTTGGATTCAGATGTGTTTTGATGTAGATTTCTTTGAGTTTATTTTCTTTGGGGTTTGCTCACCTTCTTGAATTAGATTTATGTTTTTTGCCAAACCTTGGAAGTTTTCAGCAATTATTTCTTTGAGAATGTTTTAAGCTTAGTCTTCTTTCTCTTGTCCTTCTGGTAGACCTGAATGCTCAATCTTTCATTACAGTCCAGCAAGGCCCTTAGACTTTGTTTACTTCTTGTTGTTGGTTTTTTTTTTTTTTTTTTTTTTTTTGTAGTCCATTTTCTTTCTTTTGCTCAGCGTAGGCAATTTCTATTCTGTCTTTTATTTCACTGATTCTTGCCTCTTTCTCCTCCATTCTACTGTTGAGCCCACTGTTGTGTTTTGTTTTGATTATTCTACTTTTCAGTTCTAAAGTTTCCATTTGGTGGTTCTTTATATCTTCTGTTTCTTCACTGAGTCTATATTTTGTTTTGAGCATGTTCATAATTGTTATATGCTTTAATAATTGTAGATAAATTAATATTTGTCATTTTGATGTTGGCATCTTTTTCTTCTGTTTTCTTCTTTCTTTTTCTTTCTTTTTTTTTTTTTTTGATTCTTGGAAAGATGAATTATTTTCTACTGAAACTGGGATATCTTGGCTATATCTTATTTAAACTTTCTCTTAGCTGACTTCTTCTGACCCTGGTCCATCTAGGGAAGGGGACCGGCCTTATTACTGCCAGGTGGGGGTAGGCTGATGTCCAGGTTCCCCTCTCGGCCTCTGACATTCAGCTTGGGGGGTTGGTGGTGGGAGTTCTAGCTTCCCACTGGGCTTCAGCCAATTCCTCTCTGGCAGAGAGGGGTGACAAGTTCTCTGGGTTTTCTTTTTGCCTCATAGATCCTAGATTGGGTGCTGGAGAAGCCAGCGACCCCAAAACACCTTAGTCTTGTTACTGCTCCCCATAGGTCCCTACTGACTTAGAGGGGTGGGGAGAGGGCCCAAGGGAAGTAGGGGTGTTGGGAAGGACTTGTTACTGTTCAGTGGTGGTGCTAAGTTCTGACTCTCAACTGGCCTTTCTCTGATATCACCCTGGTGGGGGAAGGGGCACCTCATTACTGCCAGGTAGAAGTCCAGGCTCCCCATGTGGTCTTCACCGTAAGGCCTGTCATCCACCCTCTATCCAGGGATAAGCTACTGGCAGCCTTCTCTGTTGGTCTTCTCTGATCCCATATCAGTAAGCAGATTGGAGCACATTGTTGTAGCCTCATGATGATAGATGGCTAGGCCCCACACTCTTACCTTTGCTGGTGAGAGTGGGGCACAATATTTTCTGTGGTGTTTTTCTGGAGTTAAGCAGTTATTGATAAAAGTTTTCTGTTTTGCAGCCTGCCTCTTTCCTAGTCCCTTAGTTTAAGTGATAGGATCTCACTGTGTTTCCCAGCTGGAATGCAGGGCTGTTCACAGGTGCGATCCTGGCACTCTACAGCCTTGGACTCCTGGGCTCAAGGAAATCTCCTGCCTCAGCCTCCCAAATATCTGGGACTAAAGGCATGCAGCCCTGCACCAGGTTAGAGAGCAGAGTTTTTTTTTGTTGTTGTTGTTGGGGCTCAATTGTCTATGCCTTTTGGTGTTTTGGGGTTGCTGGCTTTTTCAGCATCCAGCCTGGGATATACAAGGCAAAAAGAAAACGCAGAGAACTTGCCACCATGTCCTCCTCTCCTCTCTTTCAGAGTCTTCTTATGTTTGTTTTATATATATAAGTTTGGGGGTTTTAGTTGTACTTAATAGGAGGAATAGATAAAGTACATTTCTATTTTACCAGAAGAGAAAGTCCCACATCTATTATTTAAAAGTTACTATGAAATTCTAATATTACAATTCTCTGTTCTTAATAGAAGTGCAGCAATAATGTGCCTCTTGGAAAGTCAAAAAAGTTACACAAGTTGGTTGAGAATTCCTTGTCTGTAAATAATCCGGCACTCTTCAACTCCTTAGGACCTCCTCTTCGGTCAAGGACTTGCCATCGCTGTGGCCTGTTTGGTGAGCACATTGTTCACAGATGTCTGTTGGCTTATTCCTGTACATAAGAGAAAAGTCGTTTTATTAGGGCAAATTTTAAACATATGAAGTGTAAATAGAATATTGTGCATATGCCTTGAACCCATCTCTCGGCTTTACTCACCGTCAGCGTCCTACCATTCTTCTTCACCTATATCTTCCTAATGCATGCTTCCTGCTTCTGCACTGGGTCATTATTTTTTATAGTTTTTTAGGTAAATTTTACGTGCATTGAAATGCACAAACTTAACGTCCCAAAAAGAAATAGAATATTTGTCTGCTTAGAAAGTTCTCTCATGTTCCTTCCTGGGATAACGTCAGGTATCGCTACAGTCCGACCTCCCTCTTGTTTTCATCTGTTCGGAGTCCTTTTCCTCTGCCTTTTGAGGGAGCTTGAAAAGTTTAGTCTTAGCACCTAACCGTGATCAGCAAAGTCCTCTTCAAATAGTCTTCTTGATATGATGTACAGAATGATGATTGAGATGTCTGATCTTTGCAGATGTCATGATCTCAGCCTCAAGTCTTGGGAATAAAACATTGTTCCTGGTTGTGTTCCTTAGGCTCGCTGAGGTGCTCCCAGTGCAAGCAGACGTACTACTGCTCCACCGCGTGTCAGAGAAGAGACTGGTCAGCGCACAGCATCGTATGCAAACCTGTTCAACCAAGGTGAGCATGTGTGCACGACTGTTTTATTCATTAGAGATTATTTTAAAAGTTTTTTTCCAGATAGAATCTGGATCCATTAATTAAGCAGGCCGCACAATGTAGAAATTATTATTTATCGAGATCTAACAGTGTACGGATCTGAAGAAAGCAGCTCTAACAAACTTAATTTTCATGAATATAATTTTACTAGATAGTAACAGTTTTAAAATTTTGAAGCTTAAGTGAGTTTGGGAGTTTTTTTTTAATGTGTAACTTTCAATCAGGTAGTTATGTTTTCCTGGCTTTTTTTTTTTTTTTTTTTTTTGACACAAGGTCTTACCCTGTAACCTGGGCTAGAGGGCAGTAATTTCATCCTAGCTAATTGCAGCCCTGAATTGCTGGGCTCAAGCAGTCCTCCTGCCTCAGCCTCCCAAGTAGCTGGGATGACAGACTTGCACCACTATAAATTGCTAATTTTCTATATTTAATAGAGTGGGGGTTCTCATTCTTGCTTAGGCTGGTGGTGTCAAAGCAATCTGACTGATGAACTCAAGCAGTCCTCCCGGCTCAGCCTCCCAGAGTGGTAGCATTATAGGTGTGAACTGCTGTCCTGGATTTTAATAAGTCAGAACTGTCAAATGTCTCCTGAGTTGTGATTTTTTTTAAAGACATAAGTCTGGCATAGTATTTACCAGTTCGCAAAAGAGTTTCACTGATACTCCAAACTTGATCTTGGTAATATAGGGATTATCTGTGTTATACAGATACGATAAGAAGCCTAAGGTTTGGAGATTGTGACTGTCCAATTATTAAGTGGCTTTTGGTGGGAGTACAGCTGTGTACTCACAGGGTGGACCTTTGTGTATCCGGGGAGGGGGGGGAGGTGGGGTTTGGGAGAGGCTGTTTTGCTCTTTCTAGATTTTCTTAGTTAAGAATTAAACATAATTGTGATTTATGGCCCCTATTCTTAATTGCCTCTGTAGTATAATTTTTATAATCAGTTGTTTTATTTCAGTTTCCACAAACTTGAAAATAATAAATCACCTTTTGAAACAAAGAACCTGGAAGTGAAAAATGAGGTATGACCTACTTTTTCTTTGTCTTTAATGAATAAACCCTCTTTATTGAATTAAGAGGACTTAAGCTAAATAAAACATTCTGGACTTATTTCTGCATTTTACCAGGGTTTACTTAAAAACAAATTTTCTGTCAAGTAAATATGTACACCCTTTTGATGAGATTTGGTGGCTGTTGGGGGTCTTTGATAACTATTTATTTCTAGTCGTTTTCTAAAGACTTGAGATGACTGTGTTTCAGTGTGAAATCATTTGGACTAGTTAAGAGTCCCTTCTTTATAGGTTCTGCCGACCCATGTTCCCTAGTTTTGTGTACTACACTCTAACAGGGCCAAGTTATATACAGAGGGTGCCAAAAAATATATATATATCTATGTATACATATATACACACATGCATATTTTAAGGGAAAAAACTATTAAAATTGTAATACTTATTAAGTCACATTTGACTTCTGCAATTACAAAAGATACAAGATAACAAACAGTGTTGATATATGTTGAATATTATAATTTTAATGCAATTTTTTCCTTTTTAAAAATGTGTATATATGTCTTTTTGGCACCCTCTGTATTGAAGGAGTATTTTTGCTGTCAATAGCTCTCTTCCATTAAGAGAACTATGGGCTAAGTCATTTGTAATCTGATAAACATCTGTTGTGACCTACTCATACTTATGGATAATTTTTAGCTTTGTCTTGCTGTTCGTAGCCTCTACTTAAAAAACAAAATCTGGCTTCTTCAAATATAACATAAACTGAAATATAAATTTAAAAGACTCCCCCTTTTAAAAAGAGTCAATATATTATCTTCATCATCATGGTCTTGGTCTTAGGTTACCCCCAGTGCTGTGTACACTTCCTGTGGGCACTGGATTTTAGTAACTCTTGGAGGCCTTCACTACTTCTGTGGTTTTTTATTCAAATCTAAGAGTCAGGCTATATGGCCATGATTTTAGCAAACGGGCCGCAGAATCATTGAAACCTGTACTTATAAGCAACTCACTTACGTGTTTTTTCTACCAGAGGGACTATCCACTTGGAATTACTAAAGAAATAGCCCTTTGTCCTGAGAAAATAATGTTGTCTGATTTGAGAAGTCTACAGCTCAAGAAAACCATGGAAATGAAGGTATTTGTTGTTTGATCTCTATAGATAGAGCCTCAAAGAACTTTTTATTTCATTCCCTGTTCTTAGTTTCAGTTCACTGGGTAGCTACAAAGAAAATTAATAGATTATCAAACCTTTCTATAACACTTTATGTCAGTTATAAAGCTTTAAGAAATTTACATTTGCTTGCATTCCCCATGAATTATTACATCTTTTGTTTCTTAAAGGGTACAGTTACTGAATTCAAACACCCAAGTGACTTTTATGTGCAGTTATATTCTTCAGAAGTCTTAGAATACATGAAACAACTCTCTGCGAGCTTAAAAGAGACATATGCAAATGTGATGCATGAAGATGATTACATTCCTGTTAAGGGGGAAATTTGTGTTGCCAAGTACACTGTTGATCAGGTAACCCCTAATGAAATGAATTATTTGGAAGATTGTTCTAACTTACTTCGGTCATATCAACTCAGCAGTCCCAGAGCTGTTAATGATGCATCAGATGACTTAGAGCCAGAGTCTGGTCTGGTGCTTCACCCACTAGTGTTTCACTGTAGGGTTCTGTGCTCTGTTCTGTTTACTTCATGCCCTAACCCTGTCCACCTCTATTACAGCTTCCTAAACGGCTGGTTGTAGACTGGTCCTAAAGCTCGTGCTTATTTGTATAGCGGAGGCATTAGGGGGCTAGAAATAGCTTTGGAATAGTTGTACGTATTAAGGTGTCCCAATTTTAGGGATTTCTTACCAAGATTTTTAGAGCATTAAGTTGCCTTTCTGATCAAACACCTCAGAATAGAAGCGTAGCCTTCCGCCTTTCCTTTGCACACTGTGGTGACTGGTCGAGGGCTTTTTAACCTAAGGATGTGAAGGTTTCCTAACCTTCCTCTGTTTGGAAGCAGAGTCCCATTTTGTTTCACTTTCAGACCTGGAACCGAGTCATCATACAAGATGTTGACATGCTGCAGAAGAAGGCACACGTCTTGTATATCGATTACGGAAATGAAGAGATCATTCCAGTAAACAGAATTTACCAGCTGAGCAGAAACATTGGCTTGTTTCCTCCTTGTGTGAGTGTCGCCGTGAATTCCTACTCACGTCCCAAGGGAGCTGCTGTTCAGGTCTTGAGAGGCACACTGCGTGTGTGTTCACTCGGCCATGTCATTGTACCTGCCAGTGTATCTTTTACTGTGTAGGTGACTGCCCATTGACTGTCTTGTCCTTACTGAGCTGAGTGACAGACTCGCTTTGGTAAGCATGTGTCATCCATCTGCTCTTTCAAAGCAGTCATTTCTCTGTCTGTTACATTGGTTGGCAGAGGCCTGAACTTATGTATGATTTAGAGATAATTACTACTCTTTCCTGACTTTCCCAAGCATCAAGTACCAAAAGTAAGTATTGTGGATAAAGTGCCAAGAGAGACCTAAAATAATTAGACCTCGAGTTGTTTATCTGGTTAGTACTTGAAGAGTTTTGATAAGTTTTCAGCATGAAATACATTTTTTAAAAAAAACTTTAAATAATTAAAAAAAGCCATTTTTAAGTACTAATTTTTGCAAGTAACTTGTGCAAAATTTTTCAGGCCATAAAGTGCTTTGTAGCCAATGTTATCCCAGCAGAGGGGAATTGGAGCAATGAGTGTATCAAAACTGTTAAACCACTGTTAATGGAGCAGTACTGCTCTATAAAGATCCTGGACATCTTGAGAGAAGAAGTGGTCACCTTTGCTATAGCTGTTATGCTGCCAAGTTCAGGTGAGATCTGAGTTTTTCTTTTTAAACTGAGTACTTAATATGTTGTTTGGTTTCTGCCTGTTACTCAGAAGAAATAAAAACATGGAGTGAGGCCAAGTCAGACTCTGGAGTCATTCAACCTGTGACTGAAAATAGGGCCTCAGCCTTATTTTTTTGCATTTGGCACTTTGTCAAAGATCTGGCCCAAACTCAATAGAAATAGGTGGGCTTAAAATGCTGGCGTTAGACTTAGTGTGGGGATGACTATATTACTCTGTTAATATAGCCATGGTAATATCTACACCTGATTTCTAGTACTTTATTGAGAGAGATTCTTGAATTTCTCCATGAATTCATTGATCCCGATCAATGCTTTCTCTTTGCACAACCTTCACAGAACCGCACTTTGTTGTTACATGGTATTTAAGTTGTGGAAATGGAAACACTGTGGAGTCCTGTCCTTCCATTGTTCCTCCTTCATATCTTTTTGAAAAGCAACTTTGACAGTGTGCATACAATTGCCTCTCATTTTCCAAGGTATCACCCCTCTGCTATAACAGAGCTGGTATTGTGGATGATTTGGTAGAAAGTGCAGTTAATCTGTTTTGGAATTAAATATAATGTCTGTTTTGTTTCTTTGCTATGTGTGCTTCATGTTATGACTTCAGGTTTTGGGTATTGTCTCATAGAACTTGACATTCATGTCAATGCTTGTTGCACCAGAAACAAGACTAAGAAAAGGTAGTCCTGTGTCTTAAGTTTATTTCTTGAATAGCATGCTTACCACCTCATATGCAAGGTTATTCTAAGAATGGTTGTGAGGTCGTAACTGAATCTTCCATTTAACCCAGAGTTTTGAAGTGAAATCTTTTCATTAGGTCTTCTGTCACTTGACTATAGAAACTTTGCTTCCATTTATAAGCTGTTACTAAACTGAATTTTGCCTGTAGGAATTGAATTGGTCCAACAGTACCAGTGAACTAATAGTTATAATCTCTAAGTTATGCGATTGACTTACTTGTTTCTTATTCATGCTTTTCCTATGATGCTTTGCATATCATCTCCATAGATGTGTTTTTTCTTAATCACTTTTTAGGAAAACTCCTAGACTGCATGCTTATAGAAATGGGATATGGCTTGAAACCCAAAGGGCAA
Organism: Galagoides demidoff; assembly: GCA_963574575.1. Lineage (NCBI taxonomy): Eukaryota > Metazoa > Chordata > Mammalia > Primates > Galagidae > Galagoides > Galagoides demidoff. Next base: position 16,458 of record CAUYQV010079352.1, read on the forward strand.
AATCCTAAGAAGCAAAGTGAGGATCAAAGTGAGTATACAAATTAATAATAGAGGAGTGTAGAGACGTCGGGTGTAGAATAGCTTCTCCACTAAACAAAAGGTACAATTCAGCACCATGAAGACTTGATGAGGCTCGGCGCCTGTGGCTCAATCGGCTAAGGCGCCAGCCACATACACCTAAGGTGGCGGGTTCGAATCCCCAGCCTGGGCCCACCAAACAACAATGATGGCTGCAACCAAAAAATGGCCGGGCGTTGTGGCGGGCGCCTG
>CAUYQV010079353.1:0-18294 GCA_963574575.1 Galagoides demidoff
GAAAGTTCTCTTTCATAATTTAATGAAGAAGAGCCTCTGTGTTTTATGAAGCAATTTTGTCACCTTCAAGGATTCCTATAAGGCAAATATTAGTTGTTTTTTTTTAATTATCTGAGAGCTCTCTGAGAGAAAGATCCATTTTTGCACTCCATTTCTTTTTATCTTTGAGCTCTTGGGCTCATTCAAAAGCTTTGTCTTTAATGTCAGAGCTCCTTTCTTCTGCCTGTTCCATTCTGTTACCAAGGGATTCTGCCATATTTTTCAGTTCTTTGAGGGTTGCAAACTCTTGCCTCAATGTTTCAAAATCTTTGGTCATTATATCTTTGAAATCGTTGAATTCTTGAGACATCTTTTGAATAATTTCTTGAGATATCTTTTGAATAATTTCTTGAAATTATAATTCCCTCCTTTCTTCCTTTCTGTTAATCTTATTTGCTATCCAAATTCTGAACTTGATTTCTGACTTCTCAGTCATCTGTTTATGGATGGGGTCTTCAATTGCATCTGCCCCATTTTTCCTTGGGGGAGTTGATCTACTCTAGTTATTCAAGTTGCCAGAGTTTTTCTGCTGATTCCACTCCATACTGAGTTGCACTGTTTGGAGACCTTATCAAAACCTTTCAGTCAGTGGCTGACACCACAGAAAGTGCTGGCTTCTTCTTGTTGCCCAGAGAGACAGGGTATGTCTGTCTCAGAAACAGTTCTCAGGTGCTGGGGCCACAGAGGGGCAGGGGAATAGCAGCGGCTGAGCCGGAATGTGCGCAGCCAGATCAGACCTCTTTGCCCACTGGGGTGACAGGGGGGCAGGAGAAAGGCAGTGGCCAGCAGCCAGATCAGTCCTAGTTCGGCCCCCCAGTGGCGACCTGGGGGGGGCAGGGAAATGGCAGTGGCAGGATGAGTCCTTGTTTGTCCCTGTCATGGCAACGGGGGGGCAGGGGAATGGCAGCAGCTGTGCAGGAATGTGTGGGGCCGTGTCATTCCTAGTTCAGCTGCAGGGCGACAGGGGTGCAGGGGAACGATAGTGGCTGGATCAGTCCTAGTTCAGCCCCACCAGGGTAACCAGGGGGGCAGGAGAATGGCAGCAGCTGTGCAGGAATGCACAAGGCCAGATCAGTCCTAGTTCAGCCCCATGAGTCAACCAGGGGGCAGGGGAACAGCAGCAGCTGTGTGGGAAATGCATGTGGCTGGATCAGTCCTAGTTCGGCCCCATGGGTCAACCAGGGGGCAGGGGAACAGCAGCGGCTGTGTGGGAAATGCATGTGGCTGGATCAGTCCTAGTTCGGCCCTCTGGGGCAACTGGGGGGCAGGGGAATGGCAGTGGCCAGATCATACCTAGTTTAGCCCTGCTGAGGCAATGGGGGGCAGGAGAATGGCAGCAGTGTTTTGGGGCATGCACCCAGCCAGATCAGTCCTAGTTGGGCCCTGCCGGGGTGAGGTAGGGGGGGCAGGGGAACAGCAACACCAGGGCATGCATGTGGCCAGATTAGTCCTGATTCGGCTCGACCAGAGCAACCAGAGGGAAGGGAAATAGCAGCCATGGACCAGTCCTGGTTTGGCCCTCCAGGGCAACCAGGGGACAGGGGAATGGCAGCGGTGGCACAGGGAATGTGACCAGATCAGTCCTGGTTTGGCCCGCTGGGGGGGACCCGGGGCAGGGGAAAGGCAGCTGCTGTGTGAGGAATGCGTGGCTGCAGGGCCAGGACTGTGCACTTGGTCCCAGCGGGTGGGGGGACGCTACTCTTGGGCCTTTTCTCACTTTTTCTGCAGGGAAGGGGGGAAAGGAAGAAGGGTGGACTAGAGATTCAAAATGGCAGTGGAAATTTTAGTTTGATTTTTCTGCCTGGCAAGAGGGTGTTTGGAGTCTCAGCAGGGTCCCTCTAGGGGACTAGACCCCACTGCCCTTAGCTCTCACACATGGGGTGAGATAATAGGTCCTCAGTTCATCTCTTGCTTGTAGGAAGCTTACAGGGGCAGAGGAAGAGAAAACAAAGAGAAAAGCACAACTCTCTTGGGGAAGGGGACTGACACCTTTCCTTTGAGATGTTCCGTATACCTGTAAGTTGCACTCCAGGAGTCGCAGCTTGCCTCAGACGAGGTGTCCTGCAGGTATGACTCTTCTCTCTCAGTTGGGTTCCTAGTCTTCAACTTTATAAGGTGTTTTCTGGACTTTATTCTTCCCTCTGAATGCGAGCTTCTGTCAGAGGCTGGTACCTGTTGCCCATCTTGTCCTCACCTCCCATCCAAATCATGATTTATAACATTATACTAGGAATTTCCAGATTTTCTGGAATTTTATACAGTTTCTGGAACACATATTAATGATATATCTGTACAAATATAACTCAAAGAAGGTCACATACTATATTTTGGATCATGCTTCCCATATAATTTAACATATTAAATAAGCCTGATTAGTTCAATATCTTTTTATATTGAGGAGAAAGAGAAGATTTTTCAAGATCTTTCAGAAATACATCTGAAAACTTGCATAGTTAGTTTGAGATCATAAAGAATTTAGGATTTGATTTTGAAAAGTTTGCCAAAAGGTTTTAAATACTTTATTAAAAGAGAATCTGTAGATCATTATAAGAAATACTGCTAGGGTTTGAATTTGTCCCTAAAGTTCATGTGTAATAGTGTTGAGAGCTGAGACCTTTAAGAAATGTTTAGGTCGTAAAGCCTCTCTGCAATCACAAGTAGATTAATGTTATTGTAAAAGTAGGTTCATTATGAGTGGCAGCCTGATAAAGACTGAATTTGGCTTTCCACCTTCTCGGGCACATACCCAATTCTAGTTTTGCTTCAGTTTTCTCATATTAAGGTGCATCTAAAACCCTTATAATCAATGTATTTAACTTAGTCAGCTGAACTACGTATGAGTCTCTCTTCTGTTCTTGCTCTTTCTAGTTTTTTATATCTATTCGCTTTTCATTCTTAATTGATTCATTCTGGAACAACACCTGTGAGCAACTTCCAAATTAAAACGAATTACTATTTTTGACAAAAATGTTTATTTTATATCTTATAGTTTTAAAATTAAAAAAAAAAACCTTATTTTTCTTATGTACTTTGTATACAGAGTTGATTCCTCTACTATTTCTGGTAGTTTTAATTACATATATTAATTAGAATTCTTTCCTTTTACTGACATAAATTTCTACCAAACACTAGAAGAGTAAGAAGTAAGCAATTATGAACATCTTTTATAGATTTGTGAATAAATAACTCCTAAAAAAATATGTTTCCTCATAGCACAAATTTTCAACAGTGGTGCAGTGATATAGTTTGAGTCTGCATCCCCTTCAAATCTTGTGTTGAAATTTGATTCTAGTGTTGAATGTGGGGTCTGGTGGGAGGAATTTTGGATAATGAATGCTTTCCAGGGGAGCTGGTTATTTAAGGCAGCACGTCACCACCTCCTCCTTCACTCACCATGTGACACACCTGCTCCCTCTTTACCTTCCACCCAATCGGAACCTTCTTACTGCCCTCACCAGAAGCTGACACTGACAAGATGCTTCTTGTACAGCCTGCAGAATGAAAAGCCAAATAAACCTCTTTTCTTTATAAATTACTCAGCCTCAGATATTCCTTTATAACTATGAAGAATGGACTAATACACATAGGAAATGTTTATTAACAGAGCAAAATATCTATTGTTCTTTCGCAGTATGAAGTCAAAAGTATATACAGTATAAACAGTTAAATTTATGTTTAGTAATTAACATTTCAGCATTATATCTTATTTGAAAATGATTCATATATTCAATAAATATCCATAATTTTATTAATTTATTTTTTTGAGACATGGTCTCATTCTGTTGCCCAGGCTAGAGTATGTGGCTTCAGCCTAGCTCACAATAATCTCAAACACTTGGGCTCAAGCGATCCTATTGCCTCAGCCTCCCGAGCAGCTGGGTCTATAGGCCAAGATGTATAGATAATTTTTCTATTTGTAGTAGAGACAGGGTCTTGCCTTTGCTCAGCCTGATCTTGAACTCCTGAGCTCAAGTGATCCTTGTGCCTTGGCTTCCCAGAGGGCTAGGATTATAGGCCTGAGCCACTGTGGCTAGCTACTGTTGTTTAATTTAACTTAAAGTATAACTTTAAGGTTTTAAGTTACCACAAAGATTTTGGTGTTTAGATATTTTTCTAAAAGCATAATTACTGTATAAGTACTGTGCACTAATTGATTGTGCCACTGGTGCTCCAAAAGCATAATTACTTTTATCCCACCTATGTTTTAAAAATAATGTTTGAATTGTTCCTGAAAACTTTGTGAAACACTAAACAAAGGTAGTCATTACCTGAAGTTATTTTTGCTTATAGATAAATCAGGAAAGTATTTTTAAAAAATCACAGAAGGAAAGAATCTGAAAGTCAAAACATATGGCTCTTTCTAATTATTTTGTTGGTGTGTTTGAAATACATCAAGAAATTTAGTTTTTCATTATACATCTCACTTTTGTTCAAGCTGGTCTCAAACTCCTGAGCTCAAGTGATTCACCTATCTCAGCCTCTCAAAGTGCTAGGATTATAGGTGTGAGCCACCACACCCTGTTACATTTTTGATCTTGAATACATATATGCTTTTTAATTAGTATGTTGATAGCTCTGAAGATATGCCAGTTTTAATTAAAACAACAAATTTGAACTAGCTTTTTTATGTACCAAAGTTGTTCCAGGTCACAAGAAATTGTAAAACTTTTAGGTTATTTCCTATTTTTCTCAATAAATGTATAATTTATGTTTGTGTTTATTCTCTTCCTATAAGGCAAATCTTCCCATAAGTACTGATAAGACAGTTGTTTATTATGAGAGCTATCTAAAAAATGGTTTTAGATACAAAAGTCTAAATCTCCAAAGGTATACCTACTTTGTGATTCAAATCTAAAAGTCCTTTTTTACTGATGAAAACCAATAAGCCTTTGTAGCTTAATCATGGATGCCAGCAGATGCCAAATAGGGTCCAAAGGTGCAGTTCCCCTCAAGATTCGAAGTTTCTCCCAAAGAATGCCTATGATGCAAAGTCCTTCATTATAATAAGGCAATGAAGGTTGAGGCAATTATGAGAAATATCCATGAAAGCTGATATATTTGGCCAGAGACACTTTGTGTTTCAAAAAATCCTAGCCTGCCAGCCAGCTGCTTGATGTAAGCTTGACAACTTGCATCACCGGGAGAGGCGGAGACCAGACAGAATGTTGTTACTGGTCACAAAGCCAAGCTCTCAAGACATAAAGCAAGAAAGGAGAATCTTATTAGGCTTTTCTTCCTTATGACAAATAGCACAAAAGCCAGAGGTAAGGAAAATAAAGACCATTTTTTTGAGACTATGGATTGATAATCCGTTGGTACCCAGAATAAAACTCACAAGAGTATCAATTCAAATACAGTATTGCCCCAAGAATCCAAAAGCCCCAGCACTTGAACACCGTAGAGTCTGAACCAAAAATTGAGCAAATTTTCCCCAAATCTGAATGCTGCTTTGGGATCTGACCGCCCAGCACGTTGCGTGTTTTTGTGCGGCTGTCCCCCAGCGCTCCGGACACCCAAACGCTCTGTCGTTCGGTTCACTGGCGGAAGCGGTAGTGAAAGCTCATGGGTGATTTTCACTGCTCATTTTATGCTTTTGTGCCTGTTATTATTATTATTTTTCGTATAATAACAACTAATTGTATTCACCACGCATCCTGAAAAGTGTAGCAAGGAAAATAAGAGGAAGCAGAAAGCTGTTAGAGCCCCAGCTGAAGTTAAGAAAGATCTTAGCGCTGAGCACGAACGCAGTACACGTGTGCTGCTCTTGCTGCCACGTTCAGGAGGTCTAAATTGACCGATATTGAAAAATAAAGAAGCTATCAAAGCAGCTGATGTGGTGATGGGGCTATGACGCTGACCTGTAGGAGATTGGAAAGTATGAAAGAGATAGAAAAATTCCTCCTTGTTTGAATTAATGAAAAACAGCTGGCTGGTGATTTCTGCGAGGCTAGTTTATGAGAAAGCCAAGATCCTCCTGATGATTTAGTGCAAGGTACAGCTGATACTAGTGCTTAAAAGGAGGAGCTTAAAGCCAGCAGGGAGAGGTTAGAGAACTTTAAAAAGGACTGGGATCCGTAGTGTTGTCATGCGCAGAGAGGCTGCTAGTTCCAATTGAGATGGAGCAGAGGAATTTATAGAGGAGTTTGTACAGTAACAGGTATGTTTCAAACCAAGTGTTCAATTGCCATGAAACAGGCCTTTATATCTTTAGGTTTTTATATTTTTAATTTTATTAATTTGCATTTTTATTCAAGTATTATTATTTGTTAATATTTTACCTTAAAACCAGTGTATTTAATGTTAAAGTCATTTTGAAAATTTGAGTTTGTGAGACCCATGAATGGATTAATCCAGTTTCTGTTATTTTATTTTTTTCCTTTTGTTAAGTCATATACACATAAATTATGAATACCTTTATGCATTTGTGGGGTACAGTGTGTTGATTGTTTTTTATACAATTTGGAGTGCTTCACACTAATCAACATAGCTTTCACCTCATTTACTTAATTGTTGTGTTAAGACATTTATGTTCTATTGCAAGGTTTGACTTGTACCCCGGCAATATGCTCCGTAGGTGTGTTCCCACCATTTACCCTCCCTCTATCCAACCACCCTTCTCCCATCCCATCCCCCTCCATTTCCCTCCTTCATCCTGGGCTATAGCTGTGATCTGTCTTATCACACTGTGATAAGAAAGTGTGAGTAATTATAAATTGGTTTCATGAAAGTACTGAGTACATTGGATACTTCTTCTTCCATTCTTGAGATACTTTACTAAGAAAGAACATTTTTCAGCTCCATTAGTTTCTGTTATTTTAAAGGGGAAATTGTCTTGGAACTTCAAAGATTTGGAACTTGGATGGGGTTCTGGAATGGATTAAGTATCACTGTAACCACTTATAGGTGTTTTTCTTCTGCCAATCAAGATTTGGAAAAGAAGGGACAAGGAAAAAAACTTCTCTCTCTCAACTGGGTACTAGAAAATAAATCTGAGAGAAGTGACTTTGGTAAGAAATCCTGCTTTCTGGTGATTTTGTCGGGCCTCTTAGGATCTCATCTGTAGGTTCCAAAGCAAGTGGGGTAGCCAAGCCTTTTAAGGTCCCACCGAGGTTGCCAGAAACTGTGTAAGAGTGGAAAAATTTCACCTACAGTCTTTAAGAGTCTCAGCTGGGTTCAGGAATTAAAAGACATACCATAGATTAACAGCGGGAAAGCATGATACAAATTTTATGTGGCCTGGGAGCCCTTATAAGGAAGTCAAGATCCAAGGAAATAGACAGTCTGTTACATGCTGAACTGGACAAGGAGGAGTAAGTTGAGAAGAAGCAACTAAATTATATGGGGAATCTTAAGTCTTAAAAAGTGAGGTATTTTTTCACAAAGTTTATGCAGAATTCTCTATTTCAACTTCTTGTCCTTAAGGCTGGGATGCTTCATCTTTCTAGTACAGGGAGGGTGTCTTTTACATGGGAATTTTATCTCCTGCTTTTAAGAAATAGCATGAATGTCAGAGTGATCTTTTTGCACCTGCTGTATTTTCCCAATTGCCTCTAACTTAAATACTTAATATGCCAGAAGGATATATTTTTAACTCCTTCAATGCCAAAAACTTGTTTCAATCACCTGCCCAGGTATGGGCACATGTCAATTTCAACTTGATGGCAAACTTCTGGAAGTCTGAGACCCTGACATATAATTTTTTATATCCTACCTCCCTGCTACTGTACCACTATGTAGTAGTTCCTCATAAATATTTATAGAATAAACTAATATTTTTGTGGCATAAGATGGTGAGTGGAAAATTTTGTGTGTGCGTGTTCATGTTTGAAGTAACAAGTATGGTGTTTCAGAAATATGTTAAGCATAAATTTAGCACAAGGCAGCGTTATGGAGAAAACTGCTAAATGTGCATCAAAATATGTTTCTTCCTTTTTTGATAAGAAATAAAGTTATAGTGGGGTATGTGCCCACAAGCTGAGGCCCAGGCTTCCAAGCCTCCTTCTTCCTGCAGTGTCTTAGTCTTAATGACTAAGTTCTTTCCCAGGAGGTGAGAGCAGAAGTAACTTGTATTACTTCTGAGTGTGTGCCTTAAAGCGCTAGGGGTACACAATTGCACCTGCCTACTTGTGAGCTGAGCATGGATGTTCTTGAAGCCTAGTTTTGACAGTGTAGATAAGAACCACACCTAGGGGGCAGCAGAGCAGGACAATGAAAGTGATCTGGGTGGTGAATAACTGCAGAGAGCGTGGCAAACGCTTGTTAACCTTGGAATTTAGAAGAGAAATAAGAAAACTCCTTTATCTACTCAACCCTGGGTCTTACCATTACAGCAACTTAGCTTTTTTATTCTATTATAATCAGGAAAAGGCAAAAAAAAAGTTTTATTTGATAAGGAGATCTAATTCATTTTAGCAAGTTTAATATTTCTCCTAATAATAAAGGAGGAAAAAAAAGAGACATGTTTATGATTTTATTTCTTTAGTCTATTTTTAAATTAACTTAAATATTTCAAGTATTGTTTATATAAGAAATTGTTTTACATTAACTCAAAATTAAACCTAAAAGTGATACAACGTTCTAATCAAATCTCAAAGAGAGACAAAATTTTGAGATCTTCCCTTTACATTTAAGATACTTCCATCATCTTTTAAAATGACATATTTATGCCAATGAATTTAGAAATACTTGAGAGATTTTAAGCTCCCTGAGGAGTTTAGAAAGAGTAGATTTTAGTGCCTAGGAGTTTTGCTGACTTGGTCTATTTTTTCACATTTGAGTAAGCCCTCTCTTTTAAAACAGAAGACACTCCTAATGGAGTTACATCCTGATAAACCCATTGTAAGTTGAAAATACTGGGAGTCAGAAATCCATTTAATACACCTTATCTATTGAATATCATAACCTAGTCTACTTTAAACATGCTCAGAACACATGCATTAGCCTACAGCTGGGCAAAATCATCTGGCCACACGGTGCACTGTGCCGTATCGGTTGTTTACCCTTACGGTTGCATGGATGACTGGGAACTGTGGATTGCCACTGATGCACAGAATCACAACAGATTATTATGCTGCATATCTAGCTCGGGTAAAGATCAAAATTCAAAGTTCGAAGTATGGTTTTTACTGAATGTATATCACTTCTGTACCACTATGAAGCAAAAAAAAAAAAAAAAAAAATTGTTAGACCATTGTTAAGTTCATACATCTGTATTTGAATTATATAGCTTTTGCATTGGAGAGTTCACTGCATTACCATTTCAAGAGAAATTTTTCTCTTTTGGCTGTGCTCACCTTACATGTAATTGCTTTAGGTCAAACTTTGGGGAAAGTAATTTGTTTTCTCTTTTCAAATTCTTCTCCATGGCTACAGGTGCATGTAGGTTAAATTTCTGAAATGTAGGAAACATGGGCCACCTCATTTCAGAAACGGTTGCTATGGGAAACAAACATGTTAAGATGTAGCTGGGTTTTAGCTTCAGGTAAAAAATAAGTTAAAATAACCAGTTTCGTATCAAATAAAAGGAAAGAAATTCTAGGTTAAATACCAATATTATAAACATTCATAAGATTGTGTATGAACTTTTAGTGCTTGTTAAAAGTGCAATTTTATTTTTCATTTATTTATTTGAGTCATATCTTTCACCTTCTTCCACTTGTATCCAGGAAGATACTAAATCTGTTTTTATTATTGCTTTGTGTCCAGTTCCTTGAATAATGTCTGATGCTTTATAAAGCGTCAATAAACATTTGAAACTTAAGGAAGCACCTGAAGTTGATTAATGATATGTTTTTAATTCAGACTTGATATAACAAATTGATATGTTTTTCTCCTACCTGGAATTTTTTCCCTTTCTTTCAATTTTTGAAATATGTAAATTCTAGTTAAACACAATAGAAATATAAACACAATGTGAACAGGCAAATGATTATATATTTTAAGGCATTTGAATGTGTACTTTAATATAATAATATCAGAATTAAAAATGCAAAAAGACCCTGCTCAGTAATTCCATATAAAGAAATAGAGAATGCAGTAGCAAAATGATTATTTGTGGTAAGTCAGAGTGCTCATATTTTGACAAAAACAAAAATATATCCCTTCACATTTTTAAAGTACTATTAAATGTAAAAATAGAATATAATAAAGATGAAGAATTATATACTATCCTATAATATCTAGGACTTAGGGAAATCAGGGTTCTGTATTATTTCTTGTAATAATGCAGTTTGGTTATATATATCACAAGTCTTAAAATGTGCATGTAATGATAATGAACATTTTAAATCTTAGAAATTTATTTTAGGGAAACAATGAACATTTTAAATCTAAGAAATTTATTCTAGGGAAACAGTCATTCTTACATTAGTAAAACTGGAAACAATCCAGATGTTTAAAAATACAAATAATTAACTTAATGTGAACATCTTAACAGTCTAGATGTTTGAGAATACGAATAATTATCTCAATTTAAAATGAGTTTTAACTTTTTAAACTCATTTATCCAAATGAATAACAAAGAAGAAATAATAAGATATAGTAATTTACAATACCAATTTATTCAGGTTAATTAACTTCACTCTTTTGTGGGTACTAAGTGGTGAATCTCAATAGTGGTGTTTTTGGTATGCCATCCTGACACCTTTTGATTAGAACAATATTTACAAACTTTAAATCAACAACATCAAGAACAATGAAGATTTGTTCTTTCCATTTTATTCTGCCTTTTTGGGAGGAATAACAAGTTCATATACTGATATACGCAGAAAAGAAAAGGTCCTATAATTTCCTTTCAAAAATGAGAGGATTAAAAACTAACAGAAACAATTATTAGATCACGTGATTTAAAGTCTTCCATCCATTGAAGTAACTTTATGTGGGTTTTAAAGACAGTTATGTCATGTATGTGGTATTATGAACTTGGAAATGCGACTGGATTTAAAGTTATAGTTATAGTTAGAAGTATAAGGTTAAAAGCAGCAGAGGTCAAGTGTTAACTAGACTTACAAGGGTTTGCAAGAAGGATGGTATATCTGGACAGTTGTTCTTCCTTAGAAGGATTTGTTTCTTTGATTGGAAGTTATCCAGTTTTCCTAGGTAACTCATACCAAAGATTTACCAATGTTGAATTATATTTACAAATCTGACAATTCAAATTTAAATTTAGCTCAATGCCAGAAATAAAAATATGATTAAAAAGAAAGCCTACTTCATTTTCAGACGTCAAGAAATAATTGCTCTCCCTAAAAAAAAAAAATCATTTTTTATTTCAAACTTGAAATTACTCCAATTTTTGTTTTAATAGGGTTGACATTTTGAAGTGATTTTTTTCTAATTTAAAGTGGTTTTTACCTATAAAGGGGTACATTTAATTTTTAGAACAAATTTCATTTTTTAACATTTCAAATAAAAGATCAGTTGTTAATATATTTCATTTACATAATGCTGCGGGACTAGAAGGTCCCCAGTGAGTCTTAAAATGTTGGGTACAAGTATAGTGGAAAAATCCTGTATCCATCAGAGAAATACAACAGAGCCCATTACACTCATTCAGTCTGTAACATACAGAATAATAATCATTTACGTGATTTGTCAGAGAGCATAGCCTTGAGTCCTTTCAAATTATTTCCTTTCTTCCTCCAGCAATTTTTCTTCCAGAGGCAATTAATATTATACTTTTGCTTGACAGGGGATTAATGAGGAATTTTTTTTTCTAAGATTCTTTTGCCAAGTGGGCTGCTAGCATGACATTCTGCTATTTTAATTAATTTAATATTATTTTAAAAATTAATGGTGTGTGTTTGCTATGCACTGAGATGTAGGATTTTGATCAGCTAAATAGTACAGGAAATGAAGGTTTGTGTTAGAGCAAAGGTCAAGGTGGTTAGACAAATTTTATCTTCATTGCATCTATAATTTCCTATATATTCCAAGTATTATTTCTCTTAGAATAATGATGTTATTATCTTTGTAAAATACATTACAAAGGCATTAAAATGAATTATAAAGAGTTCAAACTGTATAGGAAAAAAATTTACCAAGTTTCACTACTCAGAAATAACCTTTGAATTAGTATTATGTAATTATAATTTTAGATTTCTTTCTATGCACTAGAATAAAAGGAGGCTGAATAGAAGTGATAGTTTTATGAAAATGAGATAATACGATAAGTGCTATTTAATAATGAAATACATTAATTTTAATTTTGGTTGAATTTAGGAGAAGGAAAAAATATGCAAACCATAGAAATAGCTAAGTTTGTTTGCATCACAAGGATTTAGTTTCTGAAAGATTGTTCTGTAATTAAGAAAAAAATTATGAGACATTAATGTATTACTGTATTGTCAAATTTTATGTCACTGATACATTTTTGAAACACATTATAATTCAATCACTTGTAAATCAATCACTTCTTCAGTTTTAGTTCTGCATTCATATGTAGTCAGTGTGAATTTCTTGAATTCTTCCATATTTGGTAATTTTTATCTCCTAGGACAGCTTAGCTGGGTCTATTTCTTGGTTCACATTTTATTTACCTGAGAAATTTGTGAACATTATTGCCATAGTATAGTTTGGAATTGTACTTTATTTAGAGGATTTTGAGGCCAGATTAATTTATTGCTCTTTTTAGGGATTCATTTTGTTTCCTACTTCAATATCTTAAGAAATATTTCTTGTCTGGGAAATTCAGTATACCTTAAAAAAAAAAACCCTCCTGAGTATTTTTAATTAATTTTTCCTGGGATATTACTATACCTTTCTATTTAATATTTAAATTTTTCTTTGTTAAAAATTTCAAATTATGTATTTAAATACTTTTTCTTCTCGGAGTTCAATACTGCAGGAAGGCTAAATGTCTTTTATTGAATCATCATTGTCCTTATCATCCAGATGAGGATCTTGCTTTCTTTCTTTCTCTCATTTTCCTCTGTCTTTGCTGTGAATACTCTAAATTTTACTCTATATTACTTACTTAACCAACCTCTACTTAAACAACCTGACAGATTAATTGGTACTTTATATACAGTCAGTTGATTTCATGGTTTCTTGTTGGAAATTATCAAGAATAAAAAAATTAAGAGAAGCTCATCTACAGACTTATTTTTTTATGGCTGTGTAAGATTCCATGGTGTGTGTGTGTTTATGTGTGTATATCATATTTTCTTTATTTACTCATTAGTTGATGGACACTTAGGTTGGCCCCATATGTATGTTTTATTCAGTTGTGATGCAATAGACATCACAATTGCCATTGTCTTTTGGATATAATGCCTTATATTTTAGGGGATAGATGTCCAGTAGAAGGATTGCTGGATTAAGTGATGGATTTAATTTTACTTCTTTCAGAAACCTCCATACTGTTTCCACAGGAGTTGTATAAATTTTCATTTCTACCAATAATGTATCAGCATTTCCTTTTTACCACACCCATGATAATAGCTGTGTTTTTTTTTTTTTTAAACTTGTTAGTAGTGGCCATTTTGACTAGACTAACATGATATTTAATTGTGGTTTTAATTCGTATTGATATTTAGTGATGTTGAGCATTTTTTCATATGGTTGTTGACCATTTGTATATCTTCTTTTAAAAAGTATATAATGGGGAATGGACACCCCGTTCAATAATTGGCACTGGGAAAATTGGGTAGCCATATGCAGATAAATGAAATCAAATCCCTATTTCTTGTTATATAAAACATGAATTCAAGGTGGAATAAAGACTTAAATAAGACCTAAAAATATAAAAAATTCTAGAAGAAAACCTGAAAAATAAAAACCTCTTTAAGAAAATTCCCTGGGCAAAGCATTTGTGATTAAGACCCTAAAAGCAAATTTGACACAATCACACATAAACAAAATGACTTAATTAAACTAAAAAGCTCTGCACAGCAAAAGAAATAATCCAAAGTAAATGGACAACCTGCAGAATCGGAGAAAATATTCACAAACTGTGAATCCCCAAAATGACTAATAATCAGAGTCTATGAGGAACTCAAACAATTCAGCAAGAAAAAAAATTAAAAACCTCATTAAAAAGTGGACAAATGACATGTGAACAGAGAGGTTTTTAAAATAAGATATCCAAATGATCAACAACAATTTGAAAAAAAATGCTTAGTGTTTTTATATAAATGGTATCAGCTATTGTCACTGTTTCTTCTGCATTTATTGAGATGATCATGTGATTTTTATCTTTTGTTCTGTTACAGGGGTTTATCACATTGATTACTTTGCATATGGAGAACCATTCTACATCCCAGGGATAAATATTTTTGGTTACAGTATATGAAACTTTTAATGAGTTGTTGAATTCAGTTCGATGGTATTTTGTTGATTTTTGCACTATGCTCATCAGGGAAATTGACATATAATTTTCTTTTCTTGTGTTTTTGTCTTGCTTTGATATCAGAGTAATGCATGTCTCATAAAATGAGTTGCACATTTTTCTCTCCATTAATTCTTTGGAAAAAGTTTTGGAACAATTGATGCTATTTCCTTGGTAGTATTCACCAGAAAAGCCTGGTGGACGTGGGCTTTTCTTTGTGGGGGAAGATTTTGATTACAGATTTAATATTCTTATCAGTTATAGTAAGAATATGTTTATATTTTTAATTTATTCATGATTCAGTTTTGGTGGTGCTTATGTTACTAGGCATTTATCCGTTTCTTCTAGGTCATCCAATTCATTGGAATGTAAGCGTTCATAATAGGCTCTTATGACCTATTTTATATTTCTGTGGCATTAGTTGTCTCCTTTTTTATTTCTGGTTTGATTTATTTGAACTTTACATTTTTTTTGTTTAGCTAAATATTTGTCAATTTTGATGTCTTTTAAAAATCAGTTTTTCCCTAATGTTTTGTATTCTCTACTTCATTTAATTCTCCTTTAATCTTTATTGTTTCCTTTCTTATGCTACTTTTTTAACTTAGTTTATCTTTTCCTTAGTTTATTCTTCTTTTCCTAGTATTCTTCATTTCCTTTGAGGTATAAAGTTAGATTTTTATTGGATATCTTTCTTATTTTTTTATGTCATCATTTACCACTATAAATTTCCCTCTTAATTTTTGCTTTTCCTGAAACGAAACATTAGGTTATATTTCCATTTTCATTCATCTCACATTTTTATAATTTCCTTTTTGGTTTCTTTTTTTTTTTTTGACTCATTGGTTGTGAAGAGTATGTTTTTTATTTTTTGAATCAGAGTCAACAGCTTTCTTCACAGGCTACACAGGATTATTAGCAAGGAATTTATGGATACTAAGTCATCTGCATCCAACATAGCTTCAATCAAAACTGAAATTTTTTGATGTTCTTTATATCTTCTTCCACCTTTCTAGATGTCCTATACTATTTTATATTAATAAATTGGCTGGATTTAGGTGATAATACATTTTGGTA
Source organism: Galagoides demidoff (assembly GCA_963574575.1). NCBI lineage: Eukaryota > Metazoa > Chordata > Mammalia > Primates > Galagidae > Galagoides > Galagoides demidoff. Next base: position 15,440 of record CAUYQV010079353.1, read on the forward strand.
GGGATGATGCAATAGATTTACATAAATTTTTTTCATTTATTCATTAATTCTTAATTTGAACCTTATTTATATTTTTGAATAGTTTGCAATATCTCAGTCACTTAATTATACTATACTTTTAATTTTTCTTCTTTTGTTGGGGGAGGGGGTGGTTTGAGACAGAGTCTCACTCTGTTGGCCAGACTAGAGTGCCATGGCATCAGCCTTGCTTACAACAATCTCATACTCCTGGGTTCAAGCTACCTCAACACTTGGCTGTCCTTTACTCTTTAATTTAGTAGGTTAAGGTATATTCATATTTCTGTGCACCAATGTCTAGCAATTATAATAAAATTACTACCATGGATAATTTATTTACATACCAATGATATTCATTCCCCCCCCCCTTCAAATTCATATGTGGAAGCCCTAACCCCCAGTACAACCATATTTGGAATTTGGGTTTTGGGGAGGCAGTTAAATTTAGAGGTCAGGAGGGTGGGCACCTATGATATAATTAGTGTCCTTAGAAGAAGAGGAAGAGAGACAAAACCTTTCTCTTTCTCCACCATTTGATCATATATCAAGAAGGCAGTCATCTGCAGGACAGGAAGAAAGCTCTCATCATTAAACCAAATTGTCCAGCACTTTGATGTTAGCCTTCCAATTTCTAGAACTGTGAGAAACAAGTGTTTGCCGTCTGAGCACCTAGTCTGTAGCATTTGTTATGGCAGCTTGAGCCGCCTGAAACTGCCTGCTTTAAAATTGGACCATCAGTCCCTGGCTATTTTGTCATTCAGAATAATACTCTTTTTCAACTCATGCTCTTTTAAAGAGCACTGCTTTGGAAAACATTGCGGGTTTTTAAAAATGCCATCATTAGGTTTTTAAGATTCATCAAGGATAGGATATATGGAGGAATTGGTAAATCAGCCTGATCACATATTTTCTCATAGTGACCCATTCACATTTTAGTAGCTACTCCATCTATCTCCTCATTTTCCTTTTAAAATTAACCATGTGGTCCATACAGTCTAAATGTCTTATTTTTCTTTTTCTGAGTTTTTTTGATTCATTTCTTTATTTCTTTTTTCTGAATAATGCTAATCATTTCCATCATTCAACCCTACTTATGGGATCTGAGGCAGGATATAGGCCTTCAATTACAGCTTTTCCTTACATAATCCTGCTCACTTGCTAGTAGATTAACACAAAAAGCCCACACATCTGGAAACTCTTCAATTACAACATCTATCATCACTTGAGTCAAAGACATAGAATTAGAGAGTCATTCAGTATCATCCTCTAACCAATCCAAATTTGCTGGTATTTTCAACATTTCAGAGGCTTCAGAAGAGTTATTTCATTCAGTGTCTAATTCTCTCTTGATAGATGTTTTCTGTACCCTTGCCTTATCCACCTCTACAGATTATGTATTTAACTTTCTAGCCTCATCTTTGCAAAAGTAGCAGCTAATTGAAGATCCTGAATAAGACTAACACACTCTTCCACTGGACAGTATGTAATGTAAGAGAAATACTTCTTTGGATCTGAATGCATAGAAACAATTTTAGCAGAATCTTCCAAGAAAACTCTTTTTTAAAAAGTTTTATTTATTTATTTATTTTTAGAGACAGAGTTTTACTCTGTCTCCCTCAGAGTACCATGGTGTCACAACTCACAGCAACCTCCAGCTCTTGGGCTTAGGCAATTCTCTTGCCTCACCCTCCCCAGTAGCTGGGACTACAGGCACCCACCACAACGCCTGGCTATTTTTTGTTGCAGTTTGGCTGTGGCCAGGTTCGAACCCACCACCTTGGTATATGGGGCCGGTGTTCTACTCACTGAGCCACAAGCACTGCTCTCCAAGGAAGCTCTTTATATATTGGGATATTTTATATCCCCCAAATGACTTAACTCTTTGACTAAATACTCTTCTGTTTCACTTGTCATTATTCCCTCTTCCTGCAAGATATAAATGTAGAGTCTTTAGTGATGCCCATTCAGACTGAGCCACATTTTGGCAAAAGGAAGTATCTGCCAAATTCCCCTTGGGCATACTGTCCCTTCCCTTTAGGAACTCCTGCCATAATTTGGTGAACCTACAAGCTTCAGTTCTTTCTGTTCCTTTCATATTTTTCAAAGTAGCCAAAATTACAAAATTCTTGGCTGACTTCCCCGCTATCTGAATCTCTTAATCTCCTTCGCTCAGAACCTACCATCTCCAAGTCCTGTTGGTAAGATTTTCCTCCTCTCAGTAGTTGCAGCATTTGCCTGAACCCAGAGCATAAGTGACCTAGGAGTTAGCCTATTGTCAAGCATTGTCGCGTCCTTCTCTTCATATTTCTTTCCTCAAAGTTTTAGCATCACTTAAAATTACAGATTCAAAGTTCATCTGAATACTCTGTGCCAATTGCATCCATTCCACAAGGTCAGAGACCTGAAAGGACTCTACAGGACATGTTCATATTGGGCTTTAATAAAAGTAAAGAATATGATACTGTAGGAGAAAGAGAACATAGGTAAACATCAGAGCTGTCTGAGAGTCCCAGACATACTCTGCATGGTTTTTTCTTAATTTTGCAATTTGTACTATGTCTTTGGATTATGACTCACCAAGATATGTGTGAGATATCTTGGTCTTAGGGCACTCAAGCAAAAGCTTCCTGAGGAATCTTTTATACACATCTGGTCAATAGTTAAACCCAGGCTGTGTAACTAGTTCAACCAGGTGCAAACTATCAATTTGTATTCTCAAAAAACAATGTAGATAAATTGCTATTGGGTGCCAATAAGGGAGTCAGAATGCAAAGTGCAAACATTTATACAAAATAAAACTGTACGCTTTACTCAACACAGGCCAAAGGCCAATACCA
>CAUYQV010079354.1:0-13479 GCA_963574575.1 Galagoides demidoff
CCGAGCCAAGAAACTTCATTTTCTGAAATTTGTCTCAGGATTATAGCAGACTGCAAACCATGATCTCTGAGGTTATAAGCACCTATCTCAGTAAAAGTGGTTTGTCTTCAGAACAAGTGACAAAATCACAACCAGAATCACCTGGAGGAAAAGCAAAGGAGCTTTTCCTTTCTTTCCTCTTGGTGCCAGGGAAGAATAGTGGAGCAGCCCACAAACGCAAAAGAAAAACAAAACATAACCAAAGAAAAGAGTCAAGGCCTCAGAGACCAACGATGCATTCAGCCCTCCCAGGACTCTCCTCCCTCTGCAACCATTAACCGAATTTCATTTCATGCACAAGACTTCTCCACATTATGAAAAAAGATGACTAAAGAAAACTCCATCATCTTACATTTAAAATCCAAGAAGATGGGATTCTTCCTTCCACATTCAATTCAAAAACCCCGAAATGGATACAAGTCAACCTAGCCTGGAATATATTGTGTGTCCCTCTGGAAGACGTAAGGCAGAGACAGCACCAAGAATCACGGAATAAGGGATGAGTGTGCAGAGACACGTGCAGAGCTCCTACAAGAAAAAGAACTGTTATTAAAGTATCCCCGGTGCTTGTAAGTATGAGCACAAAGTTGCTTACAGATGTACACACAGGCTGCAGTTGTCATGATTTATGAATATTTCACTCCTGAATCATATAAAGCAAATTGTTTCCAGTGGGGACGAAATATGTCTACACATGAGTAGATTTTCATACCAATTATATAATAATACAAGAGTATATCAAGAATAAATGTTTATGTTCAAGAGGATGTGTGTTTTTGTGTTCTAATGCTTTTTTATTTGGCTGTCTCATTGGTGTTTTGTGCTCTGGGTGGGAAAGTGTATCTTATGAAAACCTAGATTCTACCATCTCTCTAAACGGGCAGACTTTAGCTTCAATTCAATTCTACATATGTAGAGTAGCACCGAGGCATATGACATTGCAGGGGAAGCAAACGTGAAGAAGTTCTGTCCCATACAAACCCACAGCCTCACACAGCTGGCCTCCAGCCCAAACTGCCAACCCCAAAACACACACACGGAGACCAAAATGAAATGTTAACAAAGCAGTGTGTGTGTGTGTGTGTGTGTGTGTGTGTGTGTGTGTGAGGGGAAAGCTAGATGGGAAAGCTTTTGAAATAAACAGCAATATTTGAGGGATATTCTGAATAAATTCCCTGTATTTCTGAGCCCTTCCCCCTCATTAACTCATCTGCAAACTGCCACTTGAACGTAAGGATGAGATTGGAGAGAAAATCTCCAAAGTGCAGACAGCCCAAACCCACAGAGCACAGAGGGAAGAGCTGAGCAAGAAACTGAAGTTTCAGAGGCCAAGGGGAACTTGGAAATATCCAACAACCGTGATGGCCCAAAGCAACTATCAAAATATGAAGGAGATTTCAGGAATTCTCAGTTGAAGAAGATCAACAGATTGAAAGAGCAGAGGGTAACGGGGGCAGTCCCCGAGGAACAGCTTGTACAGGGGAATGGCGGCCAGGGCGCCCTTCCTATGGCTGAGCGCTCAGCGCAGCTGGGAGGTGGACGCATTCTATGGGCACTAGTCGGGCAGCCTCGCCATGAAATATGTCTCCATATCATATATTTATATTTATTGCTTTGATGTATCATACAATATTTAATAATACTAACTTAAAAATGAACAAAGATCTCAATACACTTTTAAAACATCATGTAATAAACGAGATTGAAAATATATCAAAGCAAATGCACTTAATTTAAGTAAAATTTAACATAATTCTTGTGGCTGCAACCTAGTATTCCTTAAGAATGGGAAGTATGTGAGGTATGGGAACATTGAAGAGTAGGTAGGAAGGGCAAGTTGGGGCACATAATAAGAGAAAGGTAAAAATAAGACTTGTTTAGATAACAGGACTACACAGTCTATGGGAGTTTGTAACGAAGAATCAGGACCAAGCAGGTAATAAACACTACTTGTAGAATTTGATAGAAAAAAAAATGTTTCAATGAAGCTACTGATTCATTTATTTTTTATTTTTATTTTTATTTTGTTTGTAGTTTTACCACCTCCAGTGTATGGGGCCAGTTCCCTACTCCTTTGAGCCACAGGCACCGCCCCTGATTTACTCATTAACTAGAACAAATGAATCAATTTGACACTTTTCACTGAGTCAATCTGTCCATAACCAGTAAACAAATAAAGGCATAGCCCTATATTATCCTTATGTCCCAGCTGCTTCTGTAAACATTGGTTTCTTGTGAGTACTATCTTAGTGTATTTGAGCTGCTGTAACAAAATGCTGCAAACCAAGTAGCTTATAAACAATAGAATTTTATTTCTCACAGTCTGGATGCTAGAATGTACAAGGGTGAGTTGAGGGCCAACTCATAGTTGGTGAGGACCTACTGTCTCCTAGATGGCTTCTTTCCCCTGTATCTTCCATGGTGAAAGCTGAAAGTGAGTTCCTTGTGCCTTTTATAAGGGCATTGGTCCCATTCAGCCTCCATGACTTATCACTTCTCCAATGGCCCAACCATTTAATACACTTATCTTGGGATTAGGACAGTAACATCATATCCATTTGGGGGACAGACTCATTCAGATCACACAACTATTCTGAATTATTTGTGCAGCTAATGAAGAAGGCTGTACTTACTTAGATTATTTTATTTTGTTGCTTTTTTTTTTTGCCCTTGATTAAAAGAAAATTTGGTTTACATTTAATTTCTATATGCTGGTATCAAACTGCAAACATTTTCTCCCATTTGAGAATCTCTTTCTTTTCAAGTTATACTATTTACTAAGAAATGTTGCACTGTGCAATATATTAATGGTATCTAATGTAATTCGAGGAAGGGGAAATATTTCATATTGATTATTATATATGTATTGAAAAGAAATAAGTAACTCAGTGATTCCCAAAGTGAATAAATTATGCAGTTTTTTTGCTGAACCATGTGGAATTTTTTCTTTTATTTTCTGAAACTTAAATGGCTCTAAAGGATATTGCCAAATTATAAAGCTACGTGCATAGAAGTATTACTTTGTTTAGTAATACTAAATATTCTCTTTGGATTAGATTGGCATAAAGTAAGAATGCCTGTATCTGGTCCACTCTCTCAGCGGTTGCATAAATAATTTAGGAAGTTACTGGAAGCTTTGATGTAAAGAATGATTGAAAATTCTTCTGTGACCTCTGAAGTCCCAAACAATCATTATTTTTAGTTATTCAGTGTCCTTGTATTTTATCTTAAAAGATTGAAGGTTACACTTCCAAAAGGGACAAGTGACAAAATTATGCTTTTTTATAGCTAAAGGTGTCTATGTACTATGAGCATGTAGTAAACTCCATTTTTCATAATTTCAAAGTGTTTTATTTTGTCTAATAGTTAGCTGTAGTGAATCTGATGTATGCTGTTTTCATGTTGCTTGCTTCTTTGGGGATGATGTTAAGAGGGCAACTGAAGAGTAACTGAAGCTTCTAGGCCAGCGGTTCTCAACCTGTGGGTTGAGACCCCTTTTTAACAATGAAAATACACTGGATCATTAGGAAGGCTGAGAACCCCTGCTCTAGACCATAAGTGACATTGTGTTCATTGGGGAGTTGGAATACTCTCCTACGTCTGTTTTGGAGCCCCGAGTAAGCATCAGTGAAGGAATAGCAGGGTATTACTGGGAGGCTGTTTATTTGGCACAGAGTCATGGCAGTCAATACCTTTCCAATTATACGTCAAAGATATATTCTGCAGATATGCAGTCAGAAATATCTATCTGGAGAAATGTAGTGCCCAGAATTGGATTATTGGGAGAACACAGTGTCTGGACAAAGTGATAAGTAAAATCAACTTTGTTAATGCAATATCAGAATGTAAGTTATTTTTGTTATTTACAAAAATCAAATTTAATATATTGTCATATCAACTTTTGCCATGGTTAAGGGCTAGCTATTCTTTTACTGAGTACAGCTTATGTTTAATGTAAATTACTATTCTTTTGGTTTTTATATTGTTTGATTTTGCATAAAAAGACTAATTATAAAATTAGTCTTTAAAAATAAAACGATTCTTTCTTAATATAATTCCTTTAAATATCAATCCTTTAGTTCAGTTGAAATAGGATTTTCTTCACACGATAATCAATAGCCAATTTTTGAGAAAAGATGTGTGGCATAAAATAAGATTCATCTATATTTATAATGTCCTTAAAACTAATTATAATAGCAACTTCTTTGTTAACCCCACAATAAAAATTAATAATAATAGAAAAACTCTGAAACCCTTCAAAAAATGGGAGCATAGTTCTCTTTTCAATATAAGCAGAAGGTAGCAAAATTAATTTTCTCAACTAAATAAGTTTGTTTCCTTTCCTCACTTCCACATGAACTTGACTTCTCATGAAAAAATACAGACAGGGATACATATTCTCAATTACATTTGAACTTTCAACTATACCCCCCCCACATAAAAATTGTAAATATATATAGTGTAGCATCTGAAATGAATGTAACTGAGCAAGGAAGAGTATTCCTACCTATACGTGTATAACAGTGTTGACGAACCCTCCTTTCCTCTTTTAACACTTAGATCCTAATTTGATTCCCTGATATAATTCTCTTATATAATCAGATTTATATAAGGGAACATATGATTTGGTTACATTGTTTGTGTTTGTTAGGTAGCATTCCAGCTTACTACACCCCCTTCCTCCCTTGCTCCCTCCCTCTTACTTGAATTTGTGTTTTTCTCTTGGGAGGAGCTCTAAGTTCATCTACTAGATTGAAAATTTGAAAGCTACAAATTAGTATTGAGTACATGGGGTGCTTGCTTTTCCATTGTAAAGGGATTTTCAATATCATGTATAAAATTCTATGTAATATTTACACACACATGTAGCAGAGATACCTAAATATATATATGTATATATATATTCACAAATATATCTTTATACACATATAGAGGTGTATAGGTGCAAATGGCAAGTCTAAGAATTTTAAAAAGTGCTGACAGAGTTTTCCTGATGATTGCTGCTGTTTTCTGTACACTTATATTACTATACTCTATATACCATGTAGTTTAAAATGTATTTAGTCTAAGATTATTTATTTGTTGGATTGTTGGATTAACTTTTATCCCAAATAGACTCTGAAGTCTTTCATACTTTAATGTACCATTGGCAATGATAATGACCTCTAGGATCTCTTTTTTTTTTAGCCAGCCATCTTCAGGGTTCTTTTCCTAATTAATCTCTGGAGAATAAAAAGTTTTAATTGGAATTATTTATTGCAACAACTAACCTAAGCAGAACTTTAATTTTTTTTTGATGTATAACAAAGTATTAAAAGTCATACACAAAGAATTTTAAAAGCAGCAAGAGAAAAGCATCGAGTCACGTGTAATAGTACCAACTATCATTGGATGACCATCAGGTTTTTGACCAGTAACCATTCAGGCCAGAAAAAAATGGGATGAAGTATTCAACATGCTCAAATAAAAAAAATCACCAGCCAAGACTGCTATTATATCTAGAAAAAATTTACATCAAAAATAAAGGAGGAATAGTCTTTCTCAGACAAGCAAGATGACCAGCATGGTATGAAAAACTTAGAACTCTGAGTCCCTAAACCAGAAGCAAAAGAATGGCAATTACTATCATGAAAACATATGAAAATATAAAACTCAGTGGTAATGACAATTATGTAATCAAATTATGATAAGGATATAATTCAGAGATAGAGTAGATTTGGTGCCATATCATAGCCATAAAGCAATATGGCAATAAGGCAAGTCACATTATTGTACTTCTTAATTAAGTCATGTACTTTTTAAACATAATTCTATTGCACAATTAGACACAATATAGTGCAAACATGACTTTTATTGTAGTCTATTAATAGTGCAATTGAACTATGTCTTAAAAAGTACATGACTGAATTAAAAAACACTTAAATGTTAAAAAGTGCTAATGATCACTTGAGCCTTCAGTAAGTTGTAATCGTTTTTCTTGAGGAGGCCTTTACCTTGATGCTGAAAACTGCTGAATGACCAGGGTGATGGAGGATGTTTGCCATATCAACAGACTCCTCCATTGCTCCACCGTATGGCCATGGGGTGGGGTGTTTGGCACACCTTTTGAGTGTGGGACATAACCACAAGAGGGACTCTATCTAGCAAAATCAAATATTTTGACCTGTTAATACCCTCACATTAATCTGAAATTTAAAAAAAAAAAATTGCTAACCTTCAGGGAACCACAACACAAAACCACAGTGAGACACCACCTTCCACCCGTTAGAATAGCATTTTTCAAAAAGACAAAAGATACTAAGTATTGGCCAACATGTAGAAAAGAAGGGAACCCTCATCCCTTGTTTACTTGAAAGGAATATAAACTGAGACAGCTGTTATAGAAATAGGATGAATGTTTCTCAAAGTATTAAAAATAAAACTATTTTGTCCATCAGTCCAACTAGGACATATAAAATTGGCATCTTAGAGAGATACTTGCATGCTGGTGTTTATTATAGCATTGTTCATAATAACCGAGGTAGGTAAACAACCTAAGTTTCTATTGACTGATGAACAAATAAGGAACACACACACACACACACACACACACACACACACACCCCAAACACAGAGTGGAATATTCATCACCCTTAACAAATAAGGAAATCCTGACATTTGCAACAAACTGGTAAACGTGGAGCACATTTTGCTAAGTGAAATAAACCAGACACATAAGACATATATGATATTTCTCACTTGTATGTGGAATCTTAAAAAGTAGAACTCATAAGAGCACACAATAAAAGCGTAGCTGCCATATGCCAAGTGTGGAGGAATATAGGGATGTTGGCCAAAGAGTACAAAGGTTCTGTTATGCAGGATTAACAAGTGCCAGAGTCATAAAAAAGCTTTTCACATATATGTAATTCAAAATCTTTTGAAACCTATTGAGAATTGCATAAATGGTCATCAGTTTTAAAAAATATATAGAAAAGAATATCTATCTGAGCCAATGTTATAAAATGTGTCTGGAGCAAGGAAATCTTCCAAATCAAATGCACAAAACAGATGCCAATTTTTTCAATTATTAAAACATTTATATTTTTACTAAAACTCACTAATAGTCAAAAATCATTTGGATTTTGTATATAGCAGTCAATGAATACCGTCCCCGCTATTGTGAAGTAACTATGTAGGCATATGTTTGATTTATAATTCATTAAAAAATTCATCTTTCTAGTATCTAGTTATTCATTGAAACATGCAAATATTTTTGTAGGGACTTTCTTGCATATGAAAATATTTAATTGTTAATATAGATAGTCTTAAGTGCTAATAGGTTTTCTAAATATTATGATTCATACACTATTCTACATGGTCAAAGTGATCCTAAGACTATGATAAAATTGTTGACTTAAATAATGAACAGATAATTCTTAAAATAACTATTTATTGAAGTGAATTTTAAAGCCTTCTTGATGAGAAAACAGTTCCTATACCAGTAAGTGATTGGACTTAAACATTTCCTGACTGATCCATTGAAAATTACACTGGAAATAAAATATTTCTTTGGAACAAAATGATCAATTCAGTAATGCATTGCTGTTTACTTTTTCTTGAGTGATTAATATTCACCCCTCGCTACATTTCATGTTTGACAGTCACCTATTTGAGGAGAACAATAAATTAGTTCCATAATTAATGAAATTCTCTGACATATTAATAATTGGAGTTTATTCAAACATTACCTAATAAATTAGAACTTTTCAAAATGCAAATATTAGCAAGTTTCCTTTATTAAAAATCCAGCTCCCTCCTGAGGGCTAGGATTTATTCTGGTTCCACACATATTATTTCTCCCCATTTTCAAACCATAGGGGATGAATAAGAGTGATTTGTAAGATCTGAAAGTGTTTCCCCCTTAGTCATTTTTTATTCTTCCATCTTCACAGGCAAAGTTACATGCCCCTTGCCTTATTATCTGTCTTGTTCCTTAGTTGTGATAGTCAGGAAAACCAAGGAACGACACATCTGTGTTTATTAGGAAAGCTTGTTGTAGCTACAGGAGACAGGAGGACAAGGAGACTGACGGTCCGCGCACCCCACACCGCCCATTGGTAACATTAATGTGGAGAGTTCTGGGGAGGATATCAAACACCTTATACATAGCAGGTTTTAATAAAAGTTGTTTATCTTCTTATTTCTCATGTTGGGGAGGCATTACCAACCTACATGACAGCTACCCAATGATATAAAGCAGTCCATGGTTATTCATTAGTGAGATACTATTTTGAAGTAATAGATTTTGAGTGAGAAGAGGCTTGGAAAGTATAATACTTTAGTTCAAATACTTCCTGCGAACAGGAGAATCTGGATTTCAAGTTAGCAGGGGCAGAGGAAATTCTGATGTTAATGGACCCTATGTGAGCACACCATGTAAGACACTGGGTGCTGGGAATGAGGTGACACTGCAGGAAACAGGGCACTACATTCCCCAGAATTCACCACAGAGAATTCCAGGTTCCTTCATCACTTTTATAGCTTGTAATATTTGAGTATTTGATGATTACAGGTCATGTTTTACCTACAGCTATGAAACAATCCTTTAGCCGTGCTTCGCACTGACTTACCATTAGATGCCGTCTGGTGATGAAACTGCAGCTTTACAGGTGAAATGTCGCCTTCCCTTTCTTCTTCATCCTGGAGAGATGAAAAAGGAATTTATTAGACTTTAAGTATTTTAAGATAATTGCCATATTTGGTGTTTTGGCGAATACATTGTTGTTCTGCAAGATGCTCGGTTAATTTTATAGTTTTCAAAAAATGCTATAATGTGCCACTCACTGTAACAAATTTCCATCATTCATTTTGTGCTTTCATAATTGGTATCAATTGGTGACAGTTAAATGCTGACACTGGTGATTCTGGAATTATGTGACAAGGGTGACTGTATTCTTCTGTTCATTTTATTTATTTTATTTTTTTTTATTGAGGGTACAAGGAACCGGGTTTTACTGATTGCATTTGTTAGGTAAAGTCCCTCTTACAATCATGTCTTGCCCCCCAAAGGTGTGGCACATACCAAGACCCTATCCCCCTTCCTCCTTCCCTCTCTCTGCTGTTCATTTTATTTTAATTCCTTTATACAATGCTTAACTAGAATAAATTTTTTTCATAAATAATATTCAAGGTGATCATGAAAATCATCATGATTGCTAGTTTGTTGAGGTACAGTTGATATTGTGTATGCATTATTTGTGATATATTTATATTTTACCTTTCAGCCATTTTTGCAAAGTAAAAATGGAACTCTCCATTTCTATGTGAAGGGTTTTAGCCTGATGGTGAGAGATTCGTGGGGGGGAAGGAGTTGCTGAACAGGGAGATGTAAAGGACCGTCCAGCAGCGCTGATGGCCCTCCAGATGACACTGCCGGGGTTGGAGAACATAAGCTTTTATAGCACTAATTCCAACAATGGTGTAATTTTCTCAGGCTATGCTCAGCAGCCCAAGTTTTAAAGCTTAATTTTATTAACAAGGCACAATGTAATCAAGAGTTAATTGTACTTATAAATAAAATGGTGGATTCAGCTCTAATTGAGTCATTTCTCTGCTTGAATGTCTGTTTTGCTTTCTGTTGCTGGCGGAATAGAATCTGAAGTCCTGAGCTTGGTGTTCAATACAGCCCCCACCCCCGGAAACACTCTCCTAGCAACAATTACTTTCCATTTTGTTTGCCACCAACCAGCTGAATGTAGCTAGTCACAACTCCATGGAGAACCTGTTGTTTTCTAGCCTTTACTCGTGCTTTTCTCTTTCCATGTCTCATAGATTATTGTGAAACCATAACTGATTTCACAAAGGAACATTTCTATGCCTCTGAAAGTTTTTAGGATTATTCATCATCATTCCAGCCTGGCAAATCTCCAAACTAATGTCTGTAAAGCCACTTCTAGGTATAGTCACACTACTGGGTCTTTTTTTTTTTTTTAATCTTATTTTAGACAGAAGCTCAAAGTGATTCCATTATTTATCAACTACACTAGGGTTTTATTCTGTCAATTAGTGTATCTGGAGCAACATTCTTATCATTTACTCATTTACTTAACTATATTATGAATCAGAGAAAAGCTTGATAACTCGGATCTACAGAGAACCCAAATTAATCAACAAAAACATATCCAACCATCCCATATATCACTGGGCAAGAGACATGAATAGAACCTTCTCTAATGAAGACAGATGAATGGCTAACAAACATACAAAAAATGCTCATCATTCCTAATCATCACAGTAATGCAAATCAAAACAACCCTGAGATATCACCTAACCCCAGTGAGAATGGCCCACATCACAGTCTCAAAGCTACAGATGCTGGCATAGATGCGGAGAGAAGGGAATACCTTTACACTGCTGGTGGGACTGCAAACTAATACAACCATTTTGGAAGGAACTATGTTGAATCCTCAAAGAGCTCAATTTAGATCTCCCATTTGATCTGCTATCCCATTACTAGGCAACTACTCAGAAGAAAAAAAATTATTTTATTACAAGGACATTTGCACTAGAACATTTATAGCAGTTCAATTTATAATTGCCAAAATGTGGAAACAACCTAAATGCCACCAACTCAGGAATGGATCAACAAGCTGCAGTATATGTATACCATGGAATACTATTCAGCCATTAACAAGATGGAGACTTTACATCTTTTGTACTAACCTGGATGCAAGTGGAACACATTCTTCTTGGTAAAGTATCACAAGAAGGGAGAAGCAAGAATCCAATGTATTCATTTCTGATATGAAGGCAATAGATGAGCTAATACAAGGGGAGGGGGGAATGAGCAAGTTGGGAGAGCAGAAGAAGGAGGGAGATGGGGGCTCACAGTGTATGGCACACCTCCGGGGTCTGGGACACAATTATAAGAAGGACTTTATCTAACAAATGCAATCAGTAAACCTGATTCTTCGTACCCTCAAACAATTCCAAACAATAAAAAGAAAAAGTTAAGGATGAGCATGAGGATAAATTTCAAGTAGCAGGGACCATCCTATGTGCCTGTCACACACACAGCTGACCAGAAAAAATATATGAAATGATGTCTTTCGGTCTTTGAACAACGAATTTTGAGAGACGGTGATTCCTGAGGGAAGGAAAACCATGGGTGCCCTGCCTGAACTTCTTGGGAGTTTCAGGCTGCAGCTCAGAATGGTACTCAGGAAACAGTCTTCTTGAGTCAGGTCACAGAGGTGAAAATGCGGGAGTTCAAGGCAGCTACACTTTGTAGGACAGAATACCAGGGCCAAGGGAGCTGTAGAGAATAGGGAGGGAGAAATCTGGCGAAGTGAGAATGTTCTGCTTGTGTCTTCCACACAGTGATTGTCAGCCTCTTTGTGTAAATTAACTTACTGAAGCAGAAAAGGATCCACCAGAAAGAGTTGGTGGAACAGTAACAAAACTCGTACAGGGATAGTAATTTTCATTTGTTTGTTTTTCTACAGCCAGAGTGGGAAACAAAACAAACAAACAAATAAACTTTCTAATATTAGGGATAGCCCCTCAGGAAAGCATTGCTTCTGAAATGGTACAAAAATTAATTCTAGATAAAAGGCTGCTTTAACACACATTGGATTCAATCCCTGAAAGAATAAAACTCTTTTCAGCTAGTTGGTCTCATTCTGGACTAAAGGTCAGGAAGATATTTCAAAGGGTAAAAAGAATATTCAACCTCCCCCCAAAAAAAACAAAATTCAGTCTTATTGAAGAAAATGCTATAGACTGTTCCCACCAAAATTCATATGTTGAAACCTAGTACCCCATGCAATGGAATTTGGAAATGTTGGATTTGGGAAGTAAATGGGATGAGTGTCCTTGCAGAAGGGCCACCTGGAGAGCTCACTTGCTGTCATTTTATCATGAGGCCATTTGTACTAGAATGTGGGCACATCTGCCCTGTGAGAATACAGTCAGAAGACAACCATCTCTGAAACAGGAAGTGGGACTTCACCAGACTCTGAATCTGCTGGCACCTTGATCTTGGACTTCCCAGCCTTAGAACTGTGAGAAATACAAGGGCTGTCCAGAAAGTATCAAGCCAAATAACATGAAAAGTAAAGACATACATGGCTGAATACTTTCCCCACGACCCTTGTAAATGTTTGTTGCATAGGCCACAGAGTGCTTGGTGTTTAGTCACAGCAGTACAAACAGACAATTACAGTAAATTTCACTGCATCTATCAAGAACTCAAGCATGAAAAGGCCAGGAAAATGCAGCATATAAGAAAGAAAAAAGTTGACTTAGTAGAAACTGACCCAGAAATAATTCAATTTTTAAAGGACTAGTTAGTAAATGTAGAATTAGACAAGGTCTTTCAAAAGTTATTATAACTATTATATTCATTTGCTAAAAATGTAGAGGAATGAGCATGTTAAAGAGACATAAGAATTTAAAAAAGATTCAATTTTAAGTTGTTGGAAGTGAAAATTCATTGAATGGGAAGAAAAATATACTGGCTTACCTTAAGAGGAGGTGATTTACCAAAGAAGAAAAGATTAGTTAACTTGAAGACCTTGCAACTGAAAATATTCAAACTAAAATACTGAGAGAAAAAAAAAAAGACTGAAAAATAAATAAGCAGAGTATGGTAGTTAAAAGATATTGGCTCGGCGCCTGTGGCTCAATTGGCTAAGGCGCCAGCCACATACACCTAAGGTGGCAGGTTCGTATTCCCAGCCTGGGCCCGCCAAACAACAATGAATGGCTGCAACCAAAAAAAAAAAAAAAATGGCCGGGCGTTGTGGCGGGCGCCTGTGGTCCCAGCTACTTGGGAGGCCGAGGCAGGAGACTCGCTTGAGCCCAGGAGTTGGAGGTTGCTAGGAGCTGTGATGCCATGGCACTCTACCCAGGGGGATAGCTTGAGGCTCCATCTAAAAAAAAAAAAAAAAAAAGATATGAGCGCAACTTATCTGATTCTCCTTCCTTAGTTTTCCCCTGTTGAGTCTGACCTGCACTTTGAAGCGTCTCACTCCTAATGACTAGAGCATGGCAGAAGTGATGGTGCGTGATTTGCAAGATGACACAATAAAAGGCATTCTCATTTCATGCCTACTCTCTTTCCTGTATTACTTTTTCTAAGGGAAACAAGCTACCTTGCCATAAAGACATTAAAATTGCCCTACAGTAAGGAACAGAAGTGTATTCCACTAAAGACTAGCACTCACCTTACAAGGGTACAAGTGAATCTTTCTAAAAGCAGAGTATGAATGTCTTAATAACTAAGAAAATGACATGAATGCTACGTTAACCAGTTTGATGAGAGTATTTCAAATTATATATGAAAACACCACACTGTACCCCATGATTGCATTAATGTACACAGCTATGATTTAATTTAAAAAAAAAAAAAAAAGGACTAGCCCTCACCATGTGTAGAGTGAGCCACCTTGGAAGACA
>CAUYQV010079359.1:0-62462 GCA_963574575.1 Galagoides demidoff
GAAATAATTTACTCTGAGTCAAATTTGAGGACCCTGACCTGGCATGGCACCCAAGGGGCCCTGAGCACGTAGACCCGAGGTGGCAGGGGCACGGTTTGATACACCTCAGGGAGGCAGGAATTAAAGGTCAGGTCATAAATCAGTAAGTGGAAAACATCCATTAGTTTGGCCCCCAAAGGTGGGACATCTCAAAGTGGGGTCTTATAGATTCTTTTTTTTTTTTTTTGAGACGGAGTTTCAGTCACCCTCATTTGGGTGCTGTGGTATCACAGCTCACAGCAACCTTCAACTCCTGGACTTAAGTGATTCTCCTGCCACAGCCTCCCGAGTAGCTAGGACTACAGGTGCCCACCACAATGCCCGGCTATTTTTTTTGTTGTAGTTTGGCAGGGGTTGGGTTTGAACCCACCACCCTCAGTATGAGGGTTGGCGCCCTACCCACTGAGCCACAGGTGCTGCCCAAAGGGTTTATAGATTCTTTATCATAATTGGCTGAAAGAATTAGGTTTTGTCTAAAAGACCAGGAGTCAGAGAAAAGAAATACTTATGATAAAAGTTCCATTAGTCAGAGACAAAATCCCAGACGGACTCGTATGGTTTGTTGTGGATACTGAGGACCTACCTTTAGGGAGGTCTTGCATACCCTTGGTCCTATTAATGAGTCACAGGACATCTCTGGGGGGAGGGGGATGAGGAGGCTTGTTCCATTCCTCTCTCATGGCTAGCAACTCAGTTTTAGGGGATCCCTTGGCCAAGAGGAGGTCCAGTCAATCAGCTGCTGTATTTTAGTTCTCAAAACATAATTTATTCATATACTTTTTTACCCATTATAAAAAGATGCCTGGTCCTATTTTGATCCCAGTGCTTGCTGCCCACAAGACAGTGACTAGTGCCATGTGGCTGTCTCCTGGGTGGCTCTCCCCTCAAATGGGGGGGAGGGGACTGACTAGGTCAGCCATATCCTTCTAGCTAAAATCATAATAATGACCATGATTGTCTGAGTTTGGGCAAGGCATTCTATACAGGCCAGTGCACTTTATCCTCCAAGTCTAATGGTCTAAGAGGACAGCATTTTGAATCATTTTTCTGAAGTGAGATAAGCATGAAGGCTGTGGAAGGCCTGCTTGCCCTTAGTGGCATCCCAGAACCTGCCGACTAGGGCCTGGTCACGGCCACAGGCTGGGAGGCTTCACTTGTTTCCACCAGGACCTGCAGAGCTCAGGAAGCCCTGGACTGGGTCAAGTCTCAAGGCAATGGAGTTGAATCTAATACACTTTAACCCAATGCACATGCAGCAGCTGGCTTTATCCCAGAATGTGTCCCTCTCCTGCTGTCCCTTCTGTGCATGCCTGTTTTTCAGAGGGCTGTTGACAAAGCCAAGCCAAAGCTAAGAGGTTTCAGCAGCCAGGGCCCTCCAGCTGCCAGCAATTAGTCTTCCCAGCTCTTCCCTTAGGAACCTCTTGCTGTTTTAAGCTAAATGCAGGGAATTGGTCTTCTCTGATGGATGGGATGCTAACCCAGGGCAGAAGGATGCTCTGGTAGGGCCCTGTGTGAGCCCCAGTTGACTCCCACTCCCTGTCAAAGCTGCCCACAGGCTCTGCTCAATGCTGAAGAAGCCCAATTCTGTGCCTGCAGTGAGACCCCAGCTAAAGGCGTAGAGATGGTGACAGTTGTTACTGGTCTAGGTACACTTTCTCCATTAATGAAAGGGTATTTCTGGCCCTTTGGTATAACAGATCTGACAATGCTACATAGACCCCGAGCTTTTCAAATTCTCTAGGAAACCAGGGTACTTGTAATGCACAGATAAAATTGCCATCTGTCTAGTTAATGGAATATAAACATTTAGGATAAAGTTTTGGGATTTCACTTGTGTGTTCTCTACTCAGTCATTTGCTATTTTGTTTCTGTCTTGTGGCTTTTCTACTAAGGCTTTGGTGTTAGCTTATTGCTCCCAGGAGGAGAAGGGCTGATGATCAGTTTTACATTTCAATCTCATGTCCTGAATTTCAAATTAGACTTTAAATATTCCATCATGAGATAATCATATTCATTTAAGTAAATAGAAGGTCTTTTAGAACTGTCTGAGCTGGCTTTACAAAGCAGAATCATAGAAGTAGTCCAGCGAAGAAATTAAAGAGAAAAGCTAGGATTAGAATAACACAATTTTTCAGTGTTTAACGTATTAATAGATCTAGATAATGACCATCAATAGCTGCTAATTTCACAAAAAGAGAGACAATTAGATATTATGTTCCTCCTGATGGAAGAATTCCCCTACTTACCACCTATTTTCTGAGGTCATTATTGATGGTCAGAAAACAAACAAATAATAATAAAAAACCCAACTAAAGTCAATAAAGTCTCTAGGTCTAACTTCCAATTTACAGGAAATAAGACAGAGGAACTTGTTAAACTATACCTTGCGGATGCAATCAGCAAAGTCCAGACTGCCAAAAATTCTACAAGCCCCACAGCCTGGTTTCTCTAACAAATAAAATAACAAGAAAAAAAGAGAGAGAGATTTTAGATTAAAGAGCCTTAAGTGGCATAACTAATTGCATTGTGCAGATATTATTTAGATTCTAGTTTAAGCAAATTATAAAAAAACATAATATTTATGAGATAATTAAATATTTAAATTGTGGATATTCAATGATATGAAGAAATAATTATTGTTTACTTTTTGGTATGTTAGTGGTAGTGTGGTTATGATAAAAAATGGATTATCTTTTTTGTTAATACATTTGAAAATTTAACAGATAAAACGTGTGATTTGAGAGACCAAAGGATAACCGGCAGGTTAAAGAAACCAAAGTTACCCTACAAGTTGAGGGTGCAGGCCTCAGTTAGCTTGGCAAATTTTAAATTCTTACCTCTACAAGAAAAAACATGCTCTTGCTAAACCCCCCTAACAACAGGAGCCATCAGGCAAATTATCAGTCCTTCTCCTAACTCTGATTTACCACCCAGACCACTGCCATTCTGACTGGACGCAGGACCAGTCTTAGGAACACGCTTTGCTAACCAGCGACTAACTGTGGAGCCTAAACCAGTGTCAGCCAGATTCAGGTTGCACACGAGCTGCCTTTGTGTCTTAAAGTTCAATTAAGCTCAAGAGCCAGACTCTATTTCACGTGAGTGCTAAGCCCCACCCCAGTGTGAAGATGGGGTATAGGCCACATAGATGTTTGCCTGCTGTACAGTGCTTAGCTCCCCTCATGATGTAAGCAGCTCTCCTTCAAACCCACTCAGTACATCTTATTCTAGTGCATGGTATGGGCTTAGCGAGGCCTAAAACCCACCCTGCCTTTTCTGCCTTCAAAGAGAGCAACTCCAGCACACGCTGGAGACTGTTTCTTCCCAATTTGCAAAGTGATATTGCCAGTAAAACTCTCCTTTCTACTATGTACCATCCTGGTAGTCTTTTGGATGACAGATGAACACTGAAAAAAAGCACAGGTAAAATTATCTATGGGATTTGGTATGAAATGATACGGAAAGGGGAACAGGGATGGGGCTATAGATAAATCAAGATTAGCTGGGAGATGATAATTATTGAAGCCAGGAGATAGGTACATGGGGATTTGTGGGACTATTCCATTTATTTTCATGTATGTTTGAGATTCTCCATATAAAATGTCATAAAAATGAAGTTGCACACTGGATTAGAATGAGAACCAAGTTCCTATCCCAGTATTAAGAAGAGTACAGATTTCAAGCTGCTTCATGGGATATCACCATGAGCTACTTGATGTTCTTTCAGTTAGGAAATTAGTAATCATTTCAAAATGTTGGAAGGCTTTGTTACCCAAGAAATATATCAAGGTCACCCCCAACTGCTCATCCATACTTTCCTAAGGAATAACGGTGTTGATATGCTTCCGAAAGAAGCAGTAACTAGGCTATCAGTAAACGAGGCTGTCTCTTATAGAGAAAATGAGAATTATAAAATATACTATTGGCACTAAGAGGATGTGGGCTCCAGTATAAAACTTTAAGGCTGGTCACAAAATCTTGATTTGGGTTGCTTGAAACTGTTAAATATTTTAATACCTAGGAATAATTAATACCTAGATTTAAAGTGGCTTTATAACCCAGGTGTGGTGGCTTGCACCTGGCACTCTCAGAGGCCTAAGCAGGAAGGTCACTTGAGCTCAGGAGTTCAAGACCAACCTGAGCCAGAGCAAAACACTGTCCCCACCAATAACAGAAAAATTCAGCTGGGTGCCTGTAGTCCTCACTATTCAGGAGTCTGAGGCAAGAGAATCACTTGAGCCCAGGAGTTTTGAGGTTGCAGTAAGCTAGACTGATGCCACTGTGCTATACCTGGGGTAAGAGCAAGACTACATCTCAAGAAGACAAAAACAAAACAAAATAATGTTAAGAGTTCTGAATGAATTTCTCTTAAAGGTCCATTTCTCTCTGTGTTCAAGAAAACAGTGCAGTAGCCCAAACTCAGTTTCTATTAGAAGAGGGAAATAGATACAGCAGAAAATCAAATTAGTGGTATAGAGGACAGACCCGAGTCACAGAATGAACAGTAAATACATTCAGTTAGAAAGTCTCAGAAATAATAAATAAAATGGCTTTATAGAGAATCATAAAGAAAAGTGTACAATGAAAGCAAGGGATGAGATGAGGTAGCCTGTGATGACTGCTAGACAGCGTTCTCGGCTGGCAATGCAAATTGTCACTAATGTTCCTTGAATTACTCTAATATGTGCTACTTATGGGTTCTTTTATTCAGCAAACTCAAGTTAGTAGAAGGACTTTTATTTATTTAGCATTTAACCATTAAAAATTATTGTAACAGGCATCTAATTTGTAGAATGGCCACAGAATTTTGAAGTGACTGAACTTAATTTCCTTTGCATGAACTGTAGGCCTAATTGTCAAATAAGTTTTGACACATTTTCCATAGTGTTCTCTTAACCATGAATCAATCATACGACAGAGGCATTTTATAGCCATCTTTGTGCTTTTTCTTATTTGTAATAAATTGGTGGCTTGACTATTCTGCTAAGGAAAGAAACTAGATGCCCTGCACGTGGCTTTCATAGTACTTGACTCTAAGTTTTTAGCGCAGATTTGTGTCTGTAATGGCATTGCTGTTTTCAAGGACAACAATGGCACTGACATTTTGAGGCTATTGGATTTCAATTCAATTTAGATAGTGTTATTTTAAGCACTTCCTCTGTACTCATCTCAGTTTCAGGTGGACACAGTTGGGAAAACATATGGTGTGGTCCCCGTCCTCCCCCTGCTCAAGCCAATGAACAACAGCTAATCAAATGCTGAAGTGGACTAGCTAGAAAAGCAAATGCTAATTGCATCAGACCTCCTATTGCTCTGGAAGGTTAGGGATTAGGGATATCTATGCTGCATCTGGACATCAAGGGAGACATCCAGGAGGAGGTAGAGTCTGGGCTGGAACCGAGAGGATCGAATGTTCACACAAGTGGAGAGAACAAGAGACATTTCCAGCACTAAGGGCAAAGAGTAGCATGTGTGGTTTCTGACAGCCTGTGTAGCAGTCACAATTCTTTTAGGCCCCACCAGCCCGTGTAGTACTATTGCTACATGAAGTCACAATAATATTAATGTTATAAATTTTGCGAGTTTGTCCTGATTGGCAGGGTGGGGGCAGAGGCACAACACACAGACTGGCATTGAGTCTCTGAGTGGTTGCTAGAGCCAAATGGCACTAAGTATTTTGACTACCACCCTTGACATGACATTTGTCAATCTGTCAAAATGTGTTTTGTTCAGCTACAACTTTTGAAAAAAAAATTGGGGCGGCATCTGTGGCTCAAAGGAGTAGAGCGCTGGCCCCATATGCTGGAGGTGGTGGGTTCAAACCCAGCTCAGGCCAAAAACTGCAACAACGACAACAACAAAAAATTGTGCAACATATACACAATGTAAAATTTACTATTTTAACCATTTTAAATGTACACAGTTCAGTGCTATTAGGTTTACACTGTTATGCTAACATGCTTTAAACACACATTTTCATTTAATTCTCATAACTTTAATTCCTTGTTACCAGCCATACAAACAGAAAGTTAAATTTAAGCAGTGTTATCAATTATTGTCTAAAAATGATAAAGGCTGATGGTGGGCACTTTTTGATTTGTTTATATCTCAAGTTTTAATCTAGAAATCAAGGCATATGGCAATCGTGTGCTAAATTAATATTTTGCCAAGAGAGACATTAGTTTGTTAGAGTTTTTGCTCAGCTTCAGGATTTTTAAAGTCAGTGTAATTTATTCTATTTAGGATTAGCAACAAAGTTTCCATTTTACCACCTGACGGCAAGTCTATTTAACTGGCCATAACCAGCGCATCTCTCTGGCAGCAGGAGTTACCAATAGAATAGATTATCAGTGGAGGTTGTGAAATTGCTTTCCTGGAAGAATTTTGTGAGCAGGAGGAGATACCATTTGTCTGGCATGATTGATTCAGTTCTTTAGCACTGAGCTTTTCAACAGAGGCATAATCTAGCTTCTTACCAGAGGGAAGCCTTGATGGATATGAGCCGCTTGTGTGATCTGTCCCCAGGGAAGCACCACGGGAAGTTAATACTGGATGTGCACATTCAAAGGGAGGTGGAATCACAGTAGGAAGCAACCAAACTGATCAGAACGTCCCCATCCCTATTAGCAGGGGGGAAAAGCATTCACTGCCCTTTCTGTCCTCACTGGGCCACCCTGTGTTCCAGGTTTAAGCTGCTGTCACTGTTCCTTTGTTATATGAACAGACCAATAAGCATTTGTGAATTGATAGTGTTGTGTAAAAGAACTTAGTCCTTAATAATTTAGAAGCAAAAAGAAAAGATTACCAAAGTATTTCAAATGATTCAGTTTCCCATGAAATTCCATGTCTGACTCCTTTGAGAAAAATGCTGGGAAGATCTCATTCAATTGTCTTGTGTTCATTCTATCAAGAATTAGGTACGCTCTTTATGGATAGGTCCTGGTGGCTCCCCAGGGGACATATTGGTAAGTATGGAGGAGCCAGGGGATGGCCTGACACAATGGTTTTATCTCTCTGACTGTCTCCTGGCCCTCACACCTACATCATTCTCACTCCCTTGAAGCTAACGCTCCAGGTGTTCAACAATCACACATCCCCAGTGAACATGGAGAGTCCAAGTGGAGTTGTAGGTGTCTTTGCTCCATCCTGTTTTGTTGAAGGCAAGGACGATCCTGGAGGTGTCTACATTGTGCTGCATAAGACTAGACATCTCAGTGGTCCTGTGCCAGTTTCATGGATGACCTGAGGCTGCTTCAGGACATATGGCGTTTGTCATCTTGTGAACACAGTACAGTTCTGGACCCAGCCATTCTGCAGGCAGCTTCTCGTCCCTCACCATAGCATTTGATTCCCTATTTTGAAAGCACATATAATGAGAATAAGATAGAGTCTGTCGGACTAGTGCAGACATGACTCAGCTGGACATGACTCAGCTGAGACATGGTCCTGCCTGACCTTCACCCGTCTCCCATTCTTACAGTTTTGTAAATTTAGCTCCTGCCCTGAAGATGCCTGTCTTGAGTAGTCTAGGTGGATTGATTTAGATCAACTTTAACTTGGAATGTTGTTTTGGATCATGGGTTATACTGATTATTATTTATGGGTCATGGGTTCTGCTGATTATTGTTTAAGGTAAGGGTTAACATGGTCTTCACTTTGCAAATGTATAAAATGGTAATTTTGGAAATGGAAGAACAGAGAAGTCTTAGGCTACTCTCACTGTTCTCCAGAATCCCAGCCTTCTGACACAGTTTTGTGGACCAATCCCTGTCTCTGCATATTGATTGACAGGTGGCTGGACCCATTTCATCCAGTAACATTTCACCTGTGGCAGAAGCAGTATCTCCCCCAGAAGTGCAGTGTAATATTATATATCCTATCCCAAATTTGGGAGGAAAACCCATATGTAGGATGGATGTAAATAACTTCCAAAATTACAAATATTATTTTATATGTAATTTTGTCGGTGGTGAAAAGATTTTTTTGTTCACGAATTATACATGTTTAACACTTGTTTCTTGATTTATTTTTATATGTACTATATTAATATGTGCTATTTGACTATGAGCAAAAATAAAATCCTAAGTCCCTTGATGGTGAAATGAACCCCCCTTGGTCAAAAAGACCCCAGGATAATGTTAAAACTGAGTTCCTGGCCATGAAGGGAAAGGAGGTTGGACTATATTCCCTTACTTTTGGAGTTTAGATATAATAATTAACTGGAATAAATGTTAAAACAGAGATCATAAGACTACAAAACACTCTTTGTGGAAGTAAGATACTAAATTATTAACAGGGCCTAAGTCCACTCAGGGCAAATTTTAACTTACCTACAGGTCATAAGTTAGTTTAACTGATCATTTGAGGGAGTATATTGTGGCTTATCTCTGATTAACAGAATTTCTCATATTAACTTAAAACATTCCAAGCCATTAGAGAAAGTTTTATTTTTTTAATCAACTATAAATCTTTGAACCCACCTAAAATCTGTAAACCTCTATTTCAAGATGTCCCACTTTTTAGAGCCAAACCAATTATTACCAGACAAAATGATGCCAGCCACTTGTCACTCTCAGCCAGTGTTCAGAGATGGGGAGAGGTCCACCAGACTTTGTGAGAAGGCCAGGATTGTGGAGAACAGTGAGTGCAGCCTTGCCAAGACTGTTCTGATCTTCCATTTCCAACATTACAGTTTTATACATTTGGGTTCAAAGTGAAGACTGTGTTAACCCTTATCTTAAACAATAATCAGCAGAACCCATGACCCATAAACAATTAAGAACATTCTAATTTAAAAGTTAATCTCCTAAATCAATCCACCTAAAGTACTCAAGGTAGGCATCTTTAGGATGGGAGCTAAATTTACAAAACAGTAAGAATGGGAGACAGAGGGTAAAGGTCAGGCAGGGCCATCTTTTTTTTTTTTTTTTGCAGTTTTTGGCCAGGGCTGGGTTTGAACCCACCACCCCCGCCATATGGGGCCAGCACCCTACTCCTTTGAGTCACAGGCACCACCCATCTTTTTCTCACCATATGTGCTTTCACAATGAACACCTTTTATGCATTAA
Source organism: Galagoides demidoff (assembly GCA_963574575.1). NCBI lineage: Eukaryota > Metazoa > Chordata > Mammalia > Primates > Galagidae > Galagoides > Galagoides demidoff. The sequence goes on from CAUYQV010079359.1 coordinate 9,108, forward strand.
TTAGGGATTTTACTTGCAATTCCTGTCCCCCTAAAATATATAAAACCAAACTGTAATCTGACATTTTGTTTTCATACATTTAACTTCAGAACCATTTGCTCCAGACTTCTTGAACATGGCTTCCTGGGCCATAGGGACACACATCTGATTGAGAATAAACCTCTTTAAATTATTTTTCAGAGTTTGGGAGTTTTTTTGTTTGTTTGTTTTTTTCCATTAACAGGATGTGGAATATTTTTTTTTTAAGAGAAGTCATTTTCTTTTGGATATTCTTGATCCTTGTTTGACTAAAGGATTTTTCCTAAGTGGGTTGTTATAATGGAGCACCTTTCATGATGAGCTAAGCCTCTCATTGGTTTTATTCATTGAAACAATTTGGATGTCACACAATCACCAAATCTGCTGCTGTGAGCAGGCAAACAAAGTTTGTGAGTAGGCAAACAAAGCAAGCACTAGGAGGAGAGGATACTTAAGACAGATGGCTACAGTAGGGCTGACAAGAAATGCTGTTAGTGCGTCTAACTAGAATTGATGGAACAAGGAAATTGTCCTGTAATATTAGGATTTAATTCTCATCTTCATGTGGGCAAAGAGATTTTAGTGTTTCTAAATGCACAGTTAAAATAAAATAATGAAATTTTATATTAGAGTAGACTAGAGTGCCTAGCTAAGATGCATCATCAATATTCTTTAAGTGTTAGACGGGCCCCATATGAATATTTATAAAAAGCAGCAAACTCAGGTAAATTACCTAGTGAGAGTAAAACTTTCCAAGAGGGAGGTAGGAAAGAGAAGAAAGGAATGGAAAGTTACTGATAGAACATGAAAACAACAACCTTATTTAAAAGGAACATATTTTGCTATATCAGAAAAAAAAAATTCCCCTTGAAAGTCAACTTCTATTTTCAACCTGTAGTTCAAAACTAGATTACCTGACCAAGACCTCATATGTTTTTCTTTTCTGTTTTCTAGGGTTAAGAAAAAAGAAGATGAAATATCATCACTAGATAAAGAAATTGGTTAAGTGTTTGCAGGGCCATTTTCTCCCCCTTCACTGATGATTAAAAAACGTTTATGCAGGCTTACTTCTGTCCCTGACGTGGTAATTAAAGCATTACGAACACCGTTTCATTTAATCCTCACTCAAGTCTTTGAGATAGGTAGTGTTGTTATTGACACACAACAGATGAGAAGAGCAAGGCTGAGAGAATTTAATTCATTTCCTTGGGGTCATCCAGCAAGTACTTCACAGAATAGATACTGAAAGTGACGTCTGTGATCCCAGCGTCCAGGTGTGACACTTCCCGGTTCAGAGTCTTAATGCAGCTCTGTGTTTCTCATCAGGAGGATCCTCTCGTCAAATTCCGTGCCTCAGTGTCCCCATGTCCAGACAGACATTTCAGTATAGTCTAAAGAGGTATGATGCCCTCTCTTGTGGGGATATTTTTGACTTGGGCTAAGGTAACAGGTCTTCCAAGTAGAAGAAACACATTGTGAGCTTCGGGTCCTTCTTCTTTTGACAGAGAATTTCTAGTCCCTCTTTTCCATCTTTATTTTTTTTCAGGGAATCAGTAGAAATGGTCTAATGATGACAGGACTTCAGTATTTCTTATCCTCTCTCAGATTTCTCATCTTACGTGCCTGTGCCAAGGACTGGACAGGTGTGGATGGCAGGGTTTTTGTTGTCCAGGCACAACTGAAAGTGGCAAAACATGGATGTGTAAAATCTGTAGAAACTTCTCTAAGATCCATAAGTTATCAACCTAGCTGAAGAGAGTACACAGGTGGATGTTTAGAAACAGAATATAACATTGTGGCTCCTTTCAGAGGTCAGGTAACTCAGAAAGGTGTGAACAGATTTTTCTTGATGAACAAAATAATAGTGGCTGAGATAGATAAGAACTGATGAAAATTATGATGTTGGCCATTTTGACGAGAGAATTCCCTGCAAAATACTAGTGTGGATTCATATGATGATGGAACCCAGAAGCCTTCTATTGTGGGAGCAGGTGTGGTCTTCCAAATCTGTAGGTAACCTGAGAAAGTCTTGAGTCTGAAAAACCCAGAAAATATTGCTCGAGGGAGCTGCCCACTCTAATCCTAGCCATCTGTACCCAGTCCTCCTAAGTGAGCCCCTCGGTTGGAGCCACCACTGCTTGAACTTGACCTATTGAGTTTGCTCCCAAATTGTTGATGTTACATCCTAGACTTTAACATCTGCTGGCCTTTGAGGAATCCTCTGTGAATTATAAGGTATCATCTTCTCCCTCATCTCACTTCTACACCCCTATGTAGCCTGCAGGGAGAGACTCTTTTCTCTAGTCTTGGTACTATGGACTCTCCCTGTATCAGTCTTCTTGGGTCACATAATAAAATACCTCAGACTGGTGGACTTAACCAATAGAAGTTTATTTTCTCACAGTTCTGGAGGCTGGAAGTCCAAGATCAAAGTGCCAGCACAGTCGGCTTCATCGTGAGGCCTCTGTTCTTGGCTTGTGGGTGGACATCTTCACCCTGTGAGCCCCATGACCTCCTTTGTGTGTCACTCAGAGATAAGTCTCTTCCTCTGCTTCTAAAAAATCCACCACCAATCCTGTTGGATTAAAACTTTACCCTATGACTTTATTTAACCTGAATTAGCTCCCAAAAGCCTTATCACCATATACAGTCATATTGGGGATTAGGATTTCAACAATAAATTTTGGGGAGACAAAATTCAGTGCATAACATTTACTGAACTGTGATAACTCCCTCTGCACCCCTAAAAAAGAAGGATATTTGAGCACTATTTCCCCTAATTCTGAATTTGGTGAAAATGAGAACTTCACTGGAGACAAATTAAGGAGAAGTTAAATGGTCTGTCACTTGGTTAAAAGAGAAGCTAGGTATGGCTTTCTGTTTCACTAGGGCACAAGAGGAGTGACCTTAGAAAGATCACCAGTAGTCAGAGACCTGCTCGCACATGCAGAAGTGATCCTCAGACCCTCACAGCCATCCTGTACTCCTCGAGATAATAATTCTTTCATCTGATGCTTAATTATTATAATCATGAAGTGGTTTAGAGCCCAGAAATCTCCTCTTGTAATAGTTTCTCATCAAAGAAAAAAAGGGGAAGCTGTGTAGTTACTTATCATCAAACAACTCAGATTCACATCATTTTTTGTTGTTTGTTTGTTTGTTTTTTTGAGACAGAATCTCACTTTGTCACCCTTGGTAGAGTGCTGTGGCATGAGAGCTACCAGCAACCTCAAACTCTTGGGCTGAGGTCCTCCCCCAGGGGCCGGGTCTATTAAGACCTGTGGATCTGGCAGTGACCCACTGAAGAAATATAAAGTTAGAAACAATGAGGAAGAGAGAGACAAGATGCACAGAATAGAATTTTCAAAGGTGGGAACTCAGGTGACCACTGCTTACTTTTAGGGTTCCAGGGGTGGCCCTGAGTGTCAGTTCCATTCAGCTTTTATTGGCTCATTAGCCCAAAGGGTAAGTTGAGGAATGGAACAAAGACATTAGCAGTTTCTTGGAGTGAGCATATCAACTCCTATTGTTTCTATAATCATTAACTTTAAGGGTCTGAGCAGCGTTGAGATATCCAGAACCTGAGCCTTGTGTGGGAAAAGCCTCCTGTCTGAGGTCACACACACAGATTTCTAGGGAGGTATTATACTCTGCTAATTCACTATGGAGTAAAATGCCACTGGCATCAATCTTCTCTGAAGAATTGGTGGGAGAGAGGAGACCCTCCCCCACCACAGAGGGTCTTCCTCTGCAATAAGGTACATAAGCCCTCCTACTCATATTTCAGGGCTGGAGTTGTTCCCTTGATCTCTGCTCCAGCCAAATATGAATCTCCACAGTGGGTATTGGCTTTGTCTGTTTACTGGGCAAGACATGGCCTAGTTAGTGTATCTTACCAGGCCTTGCCATAGCATCTTCTGTGGCCACTACTCCTCAGAGTGTTTACAGACCCAACAGGGCTGTTAGTAAGCTGTGTCCCCAATAGACCAGAGCTCCAGGAAAAGCAGGAAACTTGCTCAGATAAGAAATTCAGCAGCAGCTGGTTTAAAGTTAAACTAGCCGACTATTGTTTGCTCTACCTCACTCAGCTTACTTTTTTATTTTTCCCTTTTTATTGGGGTGTTTTCCCTTGTGAAGAATGGGATCTTCAGTTCCCATTCTGCCTGCAGGCTGAAGCAATTGTCTTGCCTCAGCCTCCTGAGTAGCTGGGAGTACCGGCTGTACCTCAGAGATGAGGTCTTGCTCTGGCTCAGGCTGGTCTTTAACTGTTAGCTCAGGCAATCCACCCACCTCAGCCTCTCAGAGTGCTAGGATTACAGGCATGAGCCACTGCACCCAACTCAGATTCACATCTTGTTCCTCATAGGAAATGATGAACAATGATCAGAAGTGATATGACTAAAGTAAGCACATTTTTCAATGTTCTGGAGGGCTGAAGACACTGAGGAATTCCTAAGATCCAGTACTTTGCCTGATTGCCATGACTGGGCAGTGAGTGGTAGGTAGGGTTTTGATTTTCCTACAGGACAAACTCTATCTTCTGTGCCTAAGGGCTATTTGTGCCTGCATAATTAAAATAAACAGTTAGCACATTTTTTTAAAAAAGGAAAAGAAATTTTTCTTTGAGGGCAGAGACAATATTTTATTTATCTTAGAACCCCCAAGTCTTAATTCTGTGCTCAAAAGTGCTTGTTGAGTTCTTTAAATTCTGAATATTCAAAGATTTAGTTCTCATTTCCCCTTTCCTTGGCACTTACTCACTGTAGGAAAAAGATACTATTACTATACATAATTTTCTTTAAAGCCCAAGATTCTACTCTATTCTAAAAAGTCCTCCACGGACAATAATTTGTGGGTAATATTCTCAGAGATTCAATTTGATACATCTTTTAGAAATGAAGCCATGTAAGGATAATAGGGAGAGAAAAAAAATTATTTCACAGTAGGGGACTTGGTTGTTGTGTGTCATCATTTGGCCTTTAAAAATTACAGGCTTGAAAGATGGGGCAAGATGGCTGACTGGAGCCAGCTTTCAACAGAAGCTCCCATTCAGAGGGAAGGATAATGACCAGAAAGTACCCAATAAAGCTGAAGACTGGGAGCTGAGCTGAGAAAGAAGAGTGATAACTGTAAGTCACCTCTGCTGAGGAAAGTTGCGACTCCAAGAAAGCAAACTTCAGGTACAAAACTCATCCCAAAGGAGAAGTGTCTGTCCCATCCTCCAAGAGAGTTTTTTTTTTCTTCTTGCTGTAGGTTTTCTGCAGATGAGGGGTGAACTGAGGACCTCTTGTCTCACCCCACAGGAGAGATTTGAAGGAAGTGGGGACTACTTCTCCAGAGGGACCCTGCTATGACCCTCTCTTACCAGGCATGAAAGTTTATCCCATTTCATTGTGGTAAGAGACATGAACAGAAGCTTCTCTGAAGACAACAAGCACATGGTCTAGAGGCACATGAAAAAAATGCTCATCATCTTTAATCATTAGAGAAATGCAAACCAAAAGCACTTTGAGATACCATCTAACTCTAGTAAGAGTAGCCCACATCACAAAATCCCAAAACTACAGATGTTGGCATGGATGTGGAGAAAAGGGAACACTTTTGCACTGCTGGTGGGAATGCAAGCTAGTACATTCTTATTGGAAAGAAGTTTGGAGAACACTCAGGGATCTAAAAGTAGACATGCTGTTTGATCCTGTGATTCTTCTATTAGGTGTATATCCAAAAGACCAAAAATCACTTTTCAACAAAGATATTTGCACTAAATTGTTCATTGAAGCTCAATTCATAATTGCCAAGTCATGGAAGAAGCCCAAGTGCCTATCCACCCATGAATGGATTAATAAATGGTGGTATGTGTATATCATGGAATACTATGCAGTAATATAAAAGATGGAGACTTGACCTCTTTTATGTTTACATGGATGGAGCTTGAAAGCATTCTTCTTAGTAGAGTATCTCAGGAATGGAAAAAAAAATCTAATGTACTCAGTACTACTATGAAACTGATTTATAATCACTCACACTTTCATATGGATGATGAATCACAACTATAGCCCAGGATGAAAGGAGGGAAGGGGCAGGGGATGGATGGGAAGGGAAGGGGCATGGGAGGGGAGGGGGGTGGTTTGATAGAGGGAGGGTAAATGGTGGGACCACATCTATGGAGCATATTGCAAGGGTACGGATCAAGTCTATCAAGGATAGAACATAAATATCTTAACACAGTGATTAAGTAAATGAGGTGAAAGCTATGTTGATTAGTTGGATGTAAACACTCCAATTTATACAAAAAATCAACACAGTGAATCCCACAAAGGCATAAATATATTCATAATCTATGCATATATGACTTAATAAAAGGAAAAAAAAATCCGAAAACAAAAAAACAAACCCCCCCCAGACATTTCCTCAAGTAAATCTAAGGTAAAAAAAAAATTGATTTTATGTTTCTTTTTTCTAGGAGTGTTATAATTTTAAATTTTTACTTATTCATAAATTTTTACTTATTCCTTTTGAATATATTCTTGTATATGATACAATCCATGTGCTTTCAGTCTATATGATTTATGGGTTGAAACTAATTAACTAATTCATTAATGCTTATGAACACTTAATTGTTTCAGTGCCACTTGTTGAAAATACTGTCCTTTCCCCACTGAATTGCCTTTAGATTTTTGTCAAAAAACCTAATCATAGGTACCTGAAAAAAGTCATTGAGAATTGATGTGTAGGTTTGTTTCTGGAGTCTCTATTTTGCTAATAACTAAACCGCCTTGACTACTGTAGCCTTATAGTAAATTTTGAAGTCAGTATAAAGTCTTCAGGTTTGTTTCTCTCAAAGTAACTTTCGCAATCTGTGTCCTTTAAATTCCTTTATGAATTTTAGATATTCAGTTTAATGCTCTACCAACTGAGCTATTTATGTCAAATTTTAGAATCAAGTTGTCAACTTAAAGCCTGCTATAATTTTGATTGGGATTATGTTGAATCTATGGATCAATTTGATGAGAATTGACATGTTAACAATATTGAGTTTTCTTACCCTCATGATTTGTTTAAATCTTCAATTATCTCAGCTATGTTTTGTGGTTTTCAGTTATAGACACTGGATATGTTTTGTCAAATTTATCTCTAAGTGTTTCACAGTTTTGGTTACTATTGTAAATTATATTGTGTTTTTTAAAATTTTAATCTCTGATTACTTTTTGCTAGGAAATAAAATATAATTTATTTTTATATTGTGTTTATATCCTAAAACAGATGAATTCTGGTAGCTTTATTGATAGATTCCATAGAATTTTCTACATTGATAATTATGTTATCTCCATTTTGAATTTTTTATTTCAGGTAATTTTTTTCTGTTTTTTTGAGACAGAGTTTCACTTTGTCAGCCTTGGTAGAGTGCCATGGCGTCACAGCTCACAGCAACCTCAAATTCTTGGGCTCAAGCGATTTTCTTGCCTCAGCCTCCCAAATAGCTGGGACTATAGGCGCCCACCGTAACAACCGGCTATTTTTTGTTGTAGTTGTCATTGTTGGTTAGCAGGCCTGGGCTGGGTTTGAACCTGCCAGCCTCAATGTATGTGGCTGGTGCTGTAACCACTGTGCTGTGGGTGCCAAGCCTATTTCAGGTAATTTTTGTTTTCAATTCTACAATTTCATGTGGTTCTTTCTTCCCCCCCTTCTTAATAGTCTCTATTTCTCTGCTGAGACTTTTCTGTTTTTGTTTACTTGTTGAACATTTTTATGTCCTTGAACATAGTTATAACCCTTATAATAGCTGATTTAAAGTATTTTTTTTTTCCTAGTGCCAACATCTAGGTATCTCAGGGTCAGCCTTCATTTTGTTGCTTTTAAATGTCTAGTCATTTCAGATCGTATCTAGGACATTCTAAATGATATGTTTTCCATGCTTTGGATTATATAGTCCTCAGAAAAATTTGAATGTTTGTTTTTTTAAAGCAAGTAGTTTAGCTTGCTGGACTAAAATTCTAACACTGTCTCCAAGATTGCAGGCAGCAGAAAAACTCTCTTACGCTCAGGTGAGTTTCTTTATAGCTGCCCCACTTGTGTGTAGTTCAGGGGATAACCGAAGATTGGGACAGAATTTGTACGCAGACCATAAAGCTCCCTATCCTTGGTTCATCCCCTTTTGTGTTACCCTTGACCCCCTGTCCAGCTGCCATGGGCACTCTGAACTCTGTCCTCTGGTTCTTCAAGCCATCAGGACTGTGTAATTACCATCAACACTTTGCTGCCCCACTTGCTGCTGAACAAAGCCTGCCTTCAGTTTAAAAAATGTAAAAGTGGGAAATTATCCCTGTACCATTCCTTTCTGCCAAGAGAAGTCAAGTCTCCCCTCAAGTTTCATCTTAGATTTAATTGTTCTGAAGTGCTTTCAGGTAGTTGTTTTAAAAATATTTTCCAAAGTTTACAGTTTTATCTGCAGGAGGGTTGTTGGTCTAATAGGAGGCACTTGATCATCACCCTTAGGGACTAAACTGTTTAACTGGAGGAACATGAGTCAAATACAGGGAGAAGGCACAGAGTGACCCCACAACAATGGTATGAACAAGGGCTCTGCTCATTCAGGCATTTGCTTATCCAGAATTTTTTGAGCAGCTGCCATTGGTAGGGCTGTTCTTATGGACAAGATAGCATAATGTTGACTATAGCTATACATGCTATAGCCATTCAAATTAAGAGATTATTCAGAATACGTTGACTTCAGCAGGGACTTGAAAAATACAAAAAACCAGGATGAGGCTCCCTGATGGGAGGGTGACAATGGTCTACATTTGTGCTTTCCTGTGCAGTACCCACCAGCCACATATAGCTATTGTATGCTTGAAATGGGATTAGTCTGAAATGAGATGTGTTGTGAGTTTGAAAAATGTTATACACTCCAGATTTTATTTTATTTTTATTTTTGAATCTTGCTCTGCCACCAGACTGCACAATCATAGTTTACTGCTGTCTTGAACTCCTGAGCTTAAATAATCCTCTTGCCTCAGCTTCCTGGGTAGCTAGGACTACAGGCATATATTAGTACACCTGGCTAATATATTTCTTTTTTGTGGAGATGGGATCTTGCTATGTTGACCAGGCTAGTCTTGAACTTCTAGGCTCAAGTAATCAGTTCTTGTTGGCCTTTCAAAGGGCCGGGAACACAGGCATGAGCCACCGTGCTGAGCCACCCCAGATTTTATACACCCAGATATTGAAGACTTGGTATAAAAAGAATAAAATATCTTATTTATAATTTTTGAAATGTACTACTTTGGATATATTTGGCTAATTAGAAATATTATTACAATTAATTCTATCTATTTCTTTTTGGATTTCTAGTTTTCAAATTTTTATTTCAGAATGTTATGGGGGTAAACATGTTTTGGTTACATAATTTGCTTTTATACAGATTGAGTCAAAGTTATAAGTGTGCCCTACATCCAGAAGTATGCACTGTGTCTGTTAGGTATGAATTTACCCATCCCTACCTCCTCCCTCCCACCTGCTTGATTTTGTTGTGTTTAGTTCCATATGTGAACATAAGTGTTGTTCGATTAGTTCTAATTTAGTTCTGAGTACATGTGGTGTTTCTTTTTCCATTCTTGCAATACTTCACTTAGAAGAATGATCTCCAGTTCCATTCAGGTTGTCACAAAAATCTCTTTACCTTTTTAATATGCCTAATATAAATGTAAAATTATGCTATATATGTAGCTCATATTATTTTCTATTGGACAATGGTGGTCTAGATGAGGGTCAGCCAACTTTTTCTTTAAAATCGTAGATTGTGAATATTTCAGACTTTGTAAGCCATTTGGTCTTGGTTGCAAGTACTCAACTCTTAATATAATGTAAAAGTAGCATAGATAGTATAAAAACAAATGAGTAGTTTTGTAGTACCATAAAGCTTAAGTTACAGACAGTTATATTAAAATAAAGCTTAAGTTACAGACAGTTATATTAAAATTTCAGATACTTTTCATTTGTCACAAAACATCATTCTTCTTTGGATTCACCCCCCCCCCCAACCAATGATTTAAAAATATAACACCCATTGTTGGGTTTTCAGACATATGCAAACAGGTGGCAGGCTGGATTTGGCTTGTGGGCCATTATTTGCTGAACTGTGGTGTAGACCATCATTTTGAAGGGTACCAGAAACAATTTTCTTTGGGAAGCACCATGTTAAATGTTATAAACCTGTGACAGAAGGATCGCGGCTGGCAGTTCTCTATGATCTCCATGATCTCCTGTTACCACATGGCTTTGCAGTGTCAGTTATCAGAGTCGGTGGAGTATATTTTCCCATTCCGTCAGTGTAGAAGTGAACAGATCCAGGGTTGAGTCATCAGAGGAATTTTGTATTCCTAACCACTTTCTTGAAATTTCTGGCATTGCCATGAAACAAATTTCCTCTGGATTGCTTTTGCTATTTTGGCTTCAGTCCTAGAATAAGCACATATGAAATAGACCAGAGTCCAAACCTGAGATATGTCAGCATGGCTAGATCTGAAGCCTGGAGCACAGCCATCTACCCAAGCCCAGAAGAAATCAGTAAAGTCACACCTGACTCACAAATATCAGAGATAAGTATTTATTATTTAGTATTTAGCTGTGTGTGGCTAAGATTGTGTGCTTGTTCATCAGGCATCATTGCTGACCATTACAAATTCAAATGCTACATCTGTTGCCCTTTCATCATATCTCACTTTATATCTGCCCATCATGTGCTCTCCAGCACATGCTGGGCACTTACCTGTCAATCAGAAGAGGCCCTGTGGCTGCCACATTTGTATTGCACTTGCTTCTAGGATTTCTTAGCTCAAGGTGTTGTTTATTTCATGCTGACAACGAGAGAAAGACAGCCAGTTAATCTAGACACAATTGAATTTAGAAATAACTCAAATCTAATTTTACTCACTTCTTCATTCCCAAGTTACTCTTTCTGCTTCCTTTGGTTCTGTGTGTTTCAAATCATTTCCCACTGTTTATTTTTAATTTCTACTTTATTTTAATTATTTAATAGGTGGCATCTGTGCAGTGCCTGTCATTCATCGAGCAGTTTGTTTTCTGCTTATGGAATCACAAAAATATTTAATCTGATGCTTCAGTAGTGCTGCCATCTTTCAGGCTGTAGATCAGAGGATCTTGCCTTGTCTGAGTATGCTGGAGGGACAGGATTCTTGGAGGTGACCAGAGTCCTCTGAAAAGCTAGTACTCAAATTGTACCTGATCTCAAGTAAAGCAGTTTCTATTCTTTCAGCTGCTGATTTTGAACAGATAGATGCTTTCTTAAAAGTCCCAGGTTACATGGCTTGGGTGAGTTGCTCAATGATTGGTGTTAGAAGCCATGCTTGTACTATTGATTATTTGTCCAAGCCACATTACCTCTCCTTGCGGGGGCTGGGTCCAAATGTGGATCTGCAGTCAAATGTGGATCTACAGGTTTATCTACTTCTGCCCCAGGGACTTGACACTAGTAGCTAATAGGGGGGAGATTCTATGGACAGGAAGAGGTTGAATAAGATGAAGGACAGGCTCCTAAAGCACAATTAACAAAATAATAAAGAGGATAGAAGTTGATAGCATCATTCTAGCCATTTCCAAAGTATTTTACAATTTTCATAGTTTAGACTAACCAATCTTATGGTTTCTCTGCCAAAGCCTTCTAATTGGGAGGTCTCAGTTCCTTCACCTCTAAAATAGGTTGACTTAAGTAGGCAATCTCTTAGGGCCTTGCCATCCCAGGCACTGGATGAATTTCATATTCATAATATAATGTGAAATAATGGAAAAATGGGGGTGGTGGTGGTGAAGCAAGATGGCAGACCAGAAAGATTATTCAGCTGAGCTCTCCTAGAATGACTGGGGAAAAAGAGAGAACCCACCCATATCCAGCATGGGGACCTTACCCTGAGTTGTAGCTCAAGGAGCACAGTGAGGAGGTGGTGAGCTGGATATAGTGTATGATTTATAGTGGTGGGAATCTGATGAACTAGGCAAGTGATTGCAACATGTTGGGATTTGCTGGCCCCATATGGATGTCTGGGATAGGAGGAAGCCTCTCCAGAGTTTTCAGTTGTTGGGGGAAGCTGTGTGTTGAGTGAAAATCTTAGAAGAGTGGGTGGACTTGAACAGTACACAGCAACCAGATTTGAATGCTGGTTAGAGTGGACTTGCCATAGGTTTGTTGGTTGGCAAGGCAGCCAGACTGAGAAGATCTCAGTGGCCAGGAGGCTGCCATTGTGGGAAGATTGGGAGAAGGTCTTAGCAGGGGCCTAAAGCACGACTATTTTAATTCCACCTTCCAGGATCAAAACTTTACTCTTGAGACAGGCCAAGGGACTTCTGCACTGCACAGGAACAGGAGTCAGGCAGCACTGTGAGATGTGCCCCTGAAGGATTCTTGCAAGCTTTAAGATCCCAATGTGGCAGGGTCTGAATGTTGAGAAAACAATCAGGTGATCACTGAAGGTGACTAAGTTAGGAATAAAGACCACAGAGGTTGCCAGCTGTGCTGTCACCTAAAAAGATTACATCACCCCCTGGTGTCCTGGCGGCATATTGCGACATACTGTCATGGAGAGCAAGGACTTCTGATTTTTTTGGCTGCAAGGAAGAGTTTGGCTTTGCTCAGGCTGAGGCAACTTCAAGACCTAAGCTCTGAGACATGGTAATTTGAAGCATAGAAGGCAGTGAGAAGTAAAAAGGAAGACAGGAAATGAACAAGAAAAAAGAACACATGAGGTGAAAACAACAGAAAAACTCAGGCAACCTGAAAAACCAAAGCACAGCAACTCCTTCCCCCCAAGGGACCATGAGGCAGCAACTGCAGAAGATTCCACCTATAAATAATTAATGGATGTGACAGAAAGGGAATTCGCAATATGGATGATAAAAACAATAAAAAGAATGGATGAGAAAATGGAAAGAGAGATCCAAAAGTCAGGTGAAAGATATGTAGAATGTAGAAAGGATAGGGTGGAGCTTAAGGAAATGAAGCAAACAATCAAGGAATGTAAAGATGCAGTAGAAAGTACTAAATATAGGTGAGACCTTTGAGAAGAAAGAACCTCAGAGCTAGAGGATAAAGTTTTCAAGTTAACCCAGGTAGTTAAAGAGGCAGAAGAGAAGAGAGAGAAAGTAGAACAAGTGCTTAGAGAACTATAAGACTTGGTGAAGCATTCAAATATATGAATAATAGGGATTCCTGAAGGGGAAAAAGATGGTCCCAAAGGAATGGAAGCCCTACTGGAGACTATCATAAATGAAAACTTCCCAATTATTACTAAAGACCCCAACACATTCCTTTCAGATGGATATCAAATGCTGGGTTGTCTCAACTCAAACAGAGCCTCCCCAAGACACATTGTAATGAACCTATCCAAAGTCAAGATGAAAGAAAAAATTCTGCTAGTAGCCAGGAGTGTTAACTGACTTACAAAGTCAAAGCCATTAGGACGACAGTAGCCTTTTCACCAGAAACCTTCCAAACCAGAAGAGCATGGTCATCCACCTTCAACATCTTAAACAAAATAATTTTAAGCTCAGAATTCTGTATCCTGCTAAACTAAGCTTCAAAATAGATGGAGAAAAAAAAAATCTTTGGTTGATATGCAAGCACTGAAAAAATTTGTCATAAGACCAGCTCTACAGGAAATACGTAGACCTATTCCCAACGCTGACCATCACAGTGTACCACCAGCAAAGTAAACAACCAGAATCTAAAGGTCAAAAATTAGCTACCATAATGGTACAAAAATAAAACTACACAACAGACTTTCACAAAATGAGATGAATATAACTCCACTATACTTTCAATTCTGTCAATAAATGTCAATGGACTGAATTCACCACTGAAGAGGCACAGGCTGGCTGATTGGATAAAATCAGGTGGAACTCAACTCCAACAAAAACGTTCATCTTCACATAAGGACTTGGAAATAAAACAACCTTATGCTGAATGATAGTTGGGTTCAGAAAGAGATAAAAGAGGAAATTATTAAATTCCTTATACATAACAACAATGAAGACACAAGTTATCAAAACCTGTGGGATAACTCAAAAGCAGTCTTGAGAGGGAAATTTTTCATAAACAAACTCATGAACCATCTTATGGAATTGGCAAAAGGAGAGCAAGCTAATCCAAAACCCAGCAGAAGAAAAGAAATAACCAAAATTAAATCAGACATTAATGAAATTGAAAACTAAAGAACCATTCAGAAAATTAATGAAACAAAAAGTTGTTGTTTTGAAAAATAAATAAATTAAATCAATAAAAAATAAATAAAACCAATAAATCTTTGGCCAGATTAAGAAGAAACAGAGAAGTAAAATTTCTATTAACTTCAGCAGAAACGATAAAGGGGAAATTACAATAGATGCCACAGAGATATAAGAGATTATCTCTGAGTACTACAAGAAACTCTATGACTAGAAATTTGACAATGTGGAGGAAGTGGATCAATGCCTGGAATCATACCCTCTCCCTAGACTTAACTAAGAAGAAATAGATCTCTTGAATAGATGGCTTTCAAGAACTGAGATGACAGAAACCATTAAAAAAAAGTCTTAACAAAAAAAAACCCTGGTTCAGATGGCTTCACACCAGAATTCTACCAAACCTTCAAAGAAGAGCTTATACCCATACTGCATAAATCATTCCAAAAAATTGAGAAGGATGGAATCTTCTCCAACATGTTCTATGAAGTAAGCATCAACCTGATACCCAAACCAGGAATATACCTAACTAAAAAGGAGAACTTCAGATCAATTTCACTAATGAATACAGATGCAAAAATTCTCAGTACAATCCTAGCCGATAGATTACAGCTACACATTAAAAAAAATCACTCATCACAATCAAATAGGTTTCATCCCAGTGATGCAAGGCTGGTTTGACATATATAAGTCCGTAAATGTAATTCACTATATCAACAGAAGCAAAAACAAAGACCATATGACCCTCTAAATAGATGTAGAAAATGCATTTGATAAAGTTCATCATCCTTTTCTAATTAGAACACTTAAGAAATATAGGCCTAGATGGCACACTTCTGAATCTGATTGAAACTGTCTATGACAAACCCATAGCTAATAGTATACTGAATGGAGTAAAACTGAAAGCTTCCACTTACTTTTTTTTAAATTCAATCATAGCTGTGTACATCAATGCATTTATGGGGTACAATGTGCTGGCTTTATATACAGTTTGAAATACTTATATCAAACTGGTTAACATAGCCTTCACCAAAGGTTCCACTTAGAACTGGAACCAGACAAGGGTGTCCTCTATTACCACTACTATTCGATATAGTGCTGGAAGTTCTAGCTAATACAATCAGGCAAGAGAAGGAAATAAAGGGCATCCAAATGGGGGCAGAGGAAGTCAAACTCTCACTCTTTGCTGACAATATGATCTTAGGGAACCCCAAAGACTAAATCACAAGACTCTTGGAAGTGATCAGAAAATACAGCAACATCTCAGTATATAAAATTAGTGTTCACAAATCAGTAGGTTTTGTATATGCCAATAACAGCCAAGATGAGAAGCTAATCAAGGACCCAATTCCCTTAACAGTAGCTTCAAAAAAAAAAAAAAAAAGAAAGAAAAGAAAAGAAAAGAAAAGAAATACCTAGGAATATACATAACAAAGGGGTGAAGGAACTCTACAAAGAAAATTATGAAACCCTAAGGAAAGAATATCAAAAGATATTAACAAATAGAAGAACTTACCATGCTCATGGCTGGGAAGAATCAACATTGTGATAATATCTTTACTATCCAAAACAATCTATAGATTCAGTGCAATCCCCATTAAAATACCATGATCATACTTTCAAGATTTGGAAAAAATAATTCTTCATTTTTTATGGAACCAGAAGAAACCCTATAAAGCCAAGACAATTCTTACTAATAAAAACAAAGCTGGAGGTATAACCCCATTAGACTTTTGCCTATAGTACAAGGCTATAGTGATCAAAATAGCATAGTATTGGCACAAAAATTGACATCTAGAACTGACTAGAAAACCATGTGATGAAACTAACATCTTACGGATACCTGATCTTTGATAAACTAAACAAGAATGTACACTGGGGAAAAGAACCTCTATTCAATAAATGGTGTTGGGAGATTTGGATAACTACATGTAGAAGACGAAACTAGACCTGCATCGCCCACCACTTACAAAAATTGATTCAAGATGGATGAAAGATTTAAATTTAAGGCGTGAAACAATAAAAATCCTTGAAGAAAGTGTGGGGAAAACACTTGACTATATCAGGCTGGGAAAAGATTTTATGAAGAAGACTTCTGTGGCAATTGAAACAACAACAAAAATAAACAAATGGGACTTAATTAAACTGAAAAGCTGCTGTACAGCTAAGGAAACAATAACCAAAAGAAACAGACAACCTTCATAATGGGAAAAGATATTTGCATATTGTAAATCTAACGAAAGCTTGATAACTAGGCTCTATAGAGAAGTCAAGTTAATCAACTAGAAGAGCCAACAATCCCGTCTATCGCTGGGCAAGAGACATAAATAGAACCTTCTCTAAAGAGGACAGGCGAATGGCGAACAAACCTATTAAAAAATGCTCATTATCCCTAATCATCAGAGAAATGCAAATTGAAATGATGGAAAAATGGAAATCTGTTTTTTTTTCTTATAATTTTATGAAGGGCCCAATATCCTGCTAGTATTTTGTGTGAAGTCTGTTGTGGTTTTTGAAATGATATCGGTAAAGTAAAGATCCATTATTTTCAGGTGGGCGCTAAAGAAATGCCCCCTGGACAGTTAATATGTTAAGATTACACCTGCCATTTGTACCTGAGCATCAGTGTGTGAGTCCCCTAGTGCCATCTGAACAGGATTTGACCACAGGGGTGGGCAGATGGAGTGTTAGGAGAAAGGCACTGAGCCAGTAATGGTGTGGGAATGTTTGGGTGGTTTACAAAGGAAAAAGAGGACATGGTGGGTGGAAGGAGGGAGCTGTGTTGGACTCTAGGAGGTTCCCTGGAGCCAAGCAGCGGGGTTTCCAGACAGACTGGAGCAGTCTTCCCTGGAACAGATTGTAGCTGAGCTGAGAAGACACTACTTGGGAAACAGCGGGAACAAGCAGGAGTCTCCTGCCCAGGCTCCCAGCCTCCGCTCTCAGCTCTGCTCAGGCTGTTCTGTTCTCCAGAGCAGCCAGGGTGGCTCTGACAGTTACACCAGACAGTAGCCTTAATCAGGCTCTGACCCGTTCCGACCTCATTTCCTCCCTGCCTCTCTCATTGATCCCTGTTTTCCAGCTGTACAGACTTTGGTTTCATTCATTTAATGCCCCAAACGAACTCCTGGCTCAGCCTTGGCACTGGATGTTCTTGCCCCTGGGAGCTTCCTCTTTAAGATATTGACAAGGCTCATTACTCCATTTCCTTCAGGTCTCTGCCTATTTCACCTCCCCTGACTCACCATCATGGCCTGTCCCTTGATATGTTTTCCTTCAAAACCTACCTCCCTGCCCGTCTTGTGTATACACTTAGTATTTCGTGTTGATTTGTCTTCCTCATTAGAGCATAGGCTCATTGAGGGTAGGTGCTTTGCCAGTTGTCTTCTCTGCTCTACAACCAGTCTCCAAAACACCACCTGCTACATTGCATATTCTTTAAATAGAGGATAGAATGAATGAATAAACAAATAGCTTTGGTGTCTGGCAACAGACTGCATGGGCATAAGAATACGTTTCATTCAGCTTGCCGAACACTTGCCCTGGATGGATGGATGGAACCCGGTTCTCAGTGCACTGATACTATACCAAGACAGATGGTGTGAAAGAATGAATGAAAGAGTTCATCTTAATGCTGTAATATCTTTCCATTTATCACACAACGAAATATATTACAAGCCAACTTGGAGGAATTATTATTATTATTTTTTTTGACTTTCAAAGATGTTCCATTGAGAGAGCCAGACCAGCGCCATTTTATTACTCCCCCCCCCATTTTAAGCCTCAGCAGCCATCTTAGATGATAAGTTTCAGCTTCCCCCAAACCCAGGCTTTTCCCCGAAATCAAGCATCCCAGTTGGCCAATCAGGAGTACACTCTACCCTACTTGCTTCATACCACCCCAGACCCCCCTCCTTCACCCCAGTTTAGAAATCCCTCACCCCTCACTCCCCTCAACCTACCTGTACCAATCCAGAGCCTCCTCATACTTCCCCAAACCCCAACCACCAATCCCCCGTACTTCCCCATGCCACAACCACCAATCAAAAATGTACCCCACCCTTCTTCACCCTTCTTGCTTTCTGTACCCTATACAACTTTGCAGACCCTTGGGCTCGGGGCCTTCCTCGTGAGGGTCCTGGCCCGGGCTAGCCAAATAAAGCTCGCCTCTTGCTCGTTACATCGGAGTATGCCTCGGACTGTTTGCTGGGGGCTTCTTGGGAAAAGGTTTCAGGCACAACACCATCAGTGAGTTAGGGAGGAAAACTACAGTCCCTTTTGCCACAAGGTTTCAAGTGAGACCTCTAAATAGGGTTTCTTAGAGATTTTATGTAAAGAACTTATTCCTCAAATAGTGTGAGAGCTAGATTAATCCTAATCTCTTTCTATGACTCTCAGCCTTTTCTACTTCTTCATTTTCATCTGAAAAGATGTTTAAAAAGTTGCATTTTTTTCTCTGCTCTGTCTTGTACCTTTTGTGTCTGAAAATAGTTCTTCGGTTAGCAAAATCAGAGGTTGGTATCACCTGAGAGCTGGACAGGTGGTAGATACTTCTTGGTTAGACTGGACTTTATTCTTAAAAGAGTGATCACTTCTAGGAAGTGAAGTCAGGGAAGAGTTCCTGGAGGCGGCAGGACTTAAAGTGAACATTGACAGATGGATGAATACGGAAAGAAAGAGAGGAAGGGAGGGAAGTAAGTACACTACCAGCAAAAGGCTCTGAACCCCAGAATCGGCAACAGTTCTCTTCTGCCTTTCTTGCTATGGTAGAAAATCTTCTGTCTTGGGCCTCCCTATGAGGAGGGAACTGGGAGATAGGATAAACTCTCCCTCCTCTGTAGCACTGACGCCCTTCTCAGGGGTAGTCACTCAGGTTTGTGTGTGACACTTTGAGGGACACATGTCCAGTGAACACTAACACTTGCTAAAATTCAAATCTCCTGAGGTATCAAAGCCCTCCTTCACCTCCACCAGACCCGCCCCCCATTCCCTAAGGAGTAGGAAGGGAGAAAGGCTGCAGACCCTATAAATTTGAGCCACAGCTAAGTTTACTGAGATATGTAACAGAAGCGTGCTTGGCAATGTAATTGAAGTAAATTGGGAGCAGTATATCCTGAAACAAATGTTATAAGCAGAAATTGTTAAAAGAATCACAGTGCAAGGGTGTTCAGCACACCCCTTGAGTGAAGGGCTTAAATACAACTTGAATTTTATCTTAGAAATAAAAACAATGTAATCTAAATGTTTGTACCCTCATATCAATTCGAAATACAAAAAAGAATCACAATAACAAAACATTTGAATTTCCATTTTCTGTTCTTATTATATCACTTAACTGTCCTTTGGACTGAACATGTCCACTGATTCCACGTCTTCTCCTGGCAGAGGGTGATCTAGGAGTCTCAGGTAAAAGGAAGTGGTATCGCTACATAAACTTATGACCCGTGTGAAAAGGACACATTTCCTGGTCTAAGCACATAGCTGTAGCCCCTGGATGACCAAGGTCAGCCCAGTCCAAGACGTTGTGAAAAGCTTGTCCCTCATAAAAAGATAAAAAGGAAAAAATATACATATAGTTACACAATTAAGTTTGCAAACTCATCCTGGAAAAATTTCTACATACCTTATACCTCTTTGCTAAATGTCATCTTAGAAATCCTCCCCTTGGGAAGCTATGCACCAAGGCCAGTGCCTTGTCCACCTTTCAAGGCAGTTCTGGAACTCTATTCTGGAATGGCTATGTGGGCTGTCATCATAACAGGTCTGACAGTGAAGTTCACAGACTCATCCTAGAAAAAGCACTACATACCTCATTGCTGAATATCACTGTGGTCACCAGACAGCCAAGGGGAGTACTTCAGAGGTGACCGTAGTGATTTCAGCAATGAGGTATATAGCTCTTTTTCTAGGGTTCTATATTCAAAACTTTCTCATTTAACTGCAAGCTCTGTCGAAAATAGAGAACAAATATTGGCCTTTGTTCCTAAAAGGCACAGACTTTAGCTTTACGAAAGGAACGTGAATTATAAAATCATTTCATCTCAAAAAAAAAAAATCCTTTATACTATCTCTGCCTTTTAAAAGTACACTGTGTAATCAGCTGGCTTGTTAGGCTGTTTAACAGGTAAAGAATATTAAAATATTTGTCTTGGTTTCTGCACTTTCTCAGTGCTGTAAACATCACAGAACAGAGCCTGCCAATCATTTATGGGGCTGCGTGGATGAAGGCGCTTGATGGAGGCAACAGTCTGTAACCAAACACGATGCCTGCAAAATTTTGACTCCCTTGTGGGCTGTCTTAGTCTGTTTGCTGTTGCTTATAACAGAATACCTGATGGGGTAATGGATAAAAAAAAAGGAATTTATTTATTACAGTTCTGGGGGCTGAGAAATCCAAGGTCAAGGAGCTGTCTCTGGTAAGGGCCTTCTTGCTGGTGGGGGGAGGGGGCTGTCTGCAGCGTTTTGAGGGTACACGGGGAGTCAAGTGGTGAGAGCTGGGTGTGCTACCGTGCGTGGTCAGGCCACTCTTCCTTTTCACAAAGTCTGCAGTCCCACTGCCATGATAACCTCTTCATCCATAATCCACCAATAGCTTCATCCATGAGGGCACTGTCCTCATGATCCAGTCACCTCCAGTGGCCTTACCTCTCAATGATACCATATGGGGAATTAAATATTAACCTGAGTTTTGGAGGGGACAAATAATAATAGCATGGCCTGATGGTGCTTTCCATAGCTGAGTCAGAGGCAGCTTAGGTGGGTAGACTGCCCTTGCTTGCTGGCCCTGGGGAATATCCTGGAAGGGTTGTTACCAGTCCCTTCCCTTGCATGGCTCTTGAAGGCTGGAAACCCAAAAGCCAGTGTCATAATATTCATGCTGAGAATCTCTGTTTTTGCTTCAATAATGTTGTCCATTCTTAGGATCTCTGAGGAAGTCGCCTTCAAATAGTAGTTCTCTTGTCTCCTGGGCTCTGCAAAAGTTTTTATTCTCAAGAGTTAAAATGGGTTCCAGATGTATCACTAAATAACAGCTAAGTTGGAGACCATGGGTGCAGTTCTGTTGATCAAATGTGCTTGTTAATTCCAAGCTCCAGAATTAGACAGACTCCTGTACCCAGGCAGGCGGCACTGAAGGGGTGAGGCCTTGCACAGGGAAAGGACTGTCGGGGTGAAAGTTTGGAGAATTCCTGCTTTCAATGCTTTGGCTACTTCCCACAAGTAGTCAAGTCTGAGTCCAGCTGAGCAGCCTCAGTTTTCTTAAATGTCCTAATCAAATGAGTGGTGGGGGAGGAGAAGAGATCAAAGTGTCTCAACACTGTGGGGTTTCTTCCACTTGGAAAGAAACATCAGGAGTGGAGAAAAAGCTTCCTCCAGCCCTGAAGTTTATGGGTGCAGAAAGGCTCCTCGTTTAGGAGGACCAACCTCTCAGGCACATTTGCCCAGCGTGGTCTACCCTCTCTGTTTTTCAGCTTCCCTGATTCTTAATGCAGATGGAGTTGCTCCAAATGTAACCTACTGTGTTGAACACTGGCACCCATGCACTAAACACAAAGAGGGGGACACAGAGCAGGAAGCTGGCTCCTAGATCCCCTCTCTGCTGAGTTTCCCAAGGCACCTGCCGTGCCTCAGAGTGGTATTACCTCCCATTTACAGGAAGGTATCAGTCTTCTAAGGCACCTCCTGGAATTCTCTTTCCTACACTATAATTCACACTGCATGCTATCGCTGAACTAATTTGCTGAAAACACCATTCTCACTGAGTCACTGTAACTCTCCAAGTCTCTGTTTCCTCTTTGAGGAATGGATGTGTACGTGTTTTCCCTGCTTGCCTACCTCACATTGTTGTTGAAAAGATCAAATAAGACCAAGGATGGAAAAGCACGCTGTCAATTGAACGGTGTTGCATATATGGGATGTACCAATATATTTGGGGACCCTCTTTCTTCCTGTTGTCTATCAGAGCAGGTATGCACCGGTGAGCGTGGACCTGAAGGCTTTCCTAAGCAGGCACCCACTGGACCTCCTCTCTTCTCATTTCTCCACAATCCTGCTACTCTTTTCTTTCCTTTCCTGTCTCTCTGGGAAGTCTTTCCTGACTGCTCCCACCCTCAGGAATGTCCCTCTCATCTGAGCTCTTACAGGCCTTGAATTGGAATAAATACAGTAGACCCTCCCTAGCTGATCACCTCCAGCATCGACCACCTCCTTCAGTTGACTTGATTTGCATAGACCATAAATGCACCTTATTGTGTGGTTAGTGGACATTCCTTATTGATCACCTCCAGATTTTGACCAATTTGTTACAGTCCCTTTGGTAGTGAACTTGCAGAGGCTGTACTGTAATATTGTTGCCTGTACCTCATCCAATTTTGACTGAATTGGAATCTCTTAGGGTGGGGCTGGAGTGGCTGTGTTGGCTCAGAGCTCTTCAGTGACTCTCCTGCACAACCAAGGCACAAAGCTGTCGGTTGAAACCTGACATTCAGGGCTGAATTTCTTTGGTTTCAGGAGTCCATCTTTTGCCTCTAATCACTCTGTGAATTTTTAGGACAGAGTCCTGCCTCATCTCTTTCTCCTGTTTCCTGTTGCACTTTTCATCTCCTGGGGAGACAGACACATCCCCTCTGTTGTCTCTGGGTTGTACTTAATGAATTTGCTGATTCATTTGCCGCTCCCTCCCCCCCCCCCAAGGCTAAGCTCAGCAGCCTTACTCAGCACTGCATGGTGGTTGCAGGGTTGAGTCCCAGGCGCGCTCACCAATAGGATTCAAATAGATCAGGTGTCTTGCTGGACTGGCTGGTGGCATCAAAAAGAAATCTCTCTGTGTGAGGGATCCTTCAGCCTTTTTCTTGGGAGCAGATTCCCTTTTTCAGAGGTGGGAGCCAGGAAGCCACAGATGTAAACATTTAGAATCAAATATCCAGAACCAACATTAGGAGGCAACGATGAGACATTTTCATGAAAAAAAGTTCTCTGGTGAATACATGAGTTTAGGACCTCGGTGCCTGAGACAGGTTGTCCTGCGATGATGACACTGCAGTTCACACTTCATTAGACGGTGCTCACTGACCTTGCCTCATGCCCCGGCCCACTGTTCTCTTTGCCAACGGGAAGCTGTGTGAGGGTTTCTGAAATCCTTCTGGGGATTTGATGATTCTAATTGTGGGAAGGTGTTAGTAATACTTAGAGCTTAAGAATGAAATTCCTCTTTTCACAGATACGTTCACAATTACATTTATTTCCGACACAGTTCACACATGCACGTAGGGAGATGCCGCACACAGAAGTGATGACACACCCACTCATGAGGGCTCCATCCTGCGTGGGGTTGTTCTGGTTATGGGAATTCTCCTAGCCTGACCCACTCTGGACAGCTGCAGGGCGGCTGGAGTTTTAAATGCTGCCATTTTATCTCTGATGTTCTTTTGTACGTAATCCAGGTACTGGGTACCACGTCTTTGGTTTCTCAGTGTCTTCTCCAGAACACATCTGGTCTCCAATGGGCTGTGCTTGGAGACTGTGCTTCAGGACACAGCTCTGCCTCAGTTCCCACTTCCTGAGGTCTTGTTCTGCTTTATGAAAAAACACTAACTTGATTGTGCTGTTCCGCTACTGCTAAACATTTACTATCTTCTCATGATGTGAAAACCTTAGATTGTCCATTGCGTTTAATGTCTGCCCTTAACTATCACTCTTTCACTCTCACTCCTCATGAGTCATCGGGCATGAACTCCATGGTAGGTGTGGCTTGCCAAGCTCACTGTTAAAGGGGACTAAGGCGGCTTATAATGTTGATAGTGGCAATGACTGACGTCTTACTCTATATCTATGGAATGCTTGATTTTTAAGGAGAGATTGATGTCCAGTAGTCACTATGGAAGTGACTGTGGAAGGGGGTGTGCTCAGAATTTAGTCTACTCTGCATTTATCAAGGGACTTTGTCAGTGGCTGTGGGCTTAGCAGATGGGTAGGGTGGGCCACACAAACATACTTCTTATTTTAGTGACCATATCTCCAGTGATGGTTCCAGTCTCTTAGTGACTCGGGAGTGCTGGGCCGTGTGGCTCTTCAATATTCTCCATATGCCCTGCCCTGACACGTGCGTGCATGTGTGCAGCCTACAGTACCTGCTGCCTGACACATTCCAGAAGCTTGCAGGGTCGCATGAGAACATTTCTGCATTTATGCGAGGCTTTTCATAATTAATATTTATTTCAATAATTTCTCCTCCCCCTCCCAGTATCAGTGGGCACATCTGTGGAGACTGCACTCCTTGTTTCTGGCCCTGGAGATTGTCAAGGACACCTGGTTTCTCCCTGTTCAGCACAGAGAGAGAGGCACGAGGCTTCTGTGGGCTCAGCAGTAAGCATCGGGATCTCGTGGAGACATTTCACCAAGTGTGCTGGGAAGACATATGCTGGGAGTCATTTCTCCAGAGTTGGGAACGGAGCCAGCAGTACTTTATTTCATTCATTTCTTTGTTCAACACGATTTAGGTTGCTAATGCGTGTCTTTCCTTGTTTTGAGAGCTATGGGGGGTGGGAAAGACAGTTTTATGAGCTATCTCTTCCCTCAAGTCTGGGGAAACTACACACACACACACCACAGAGAAAAGAAAGCAGTACCACATGCCACATGCTTGTTAGGCTGGGTGACAGGGCTGTCAGTCTGGAGGGGTGACCCCCTGGATATTGGCATGATTGAGTCTTCAGCCCATATTCATTCACAGGCTGAGCTTAACTGACCTAGCTGTGAGCAGAAATCACACAAAGAAGGAGAAAGAATATTTGTGTTTATGTTGAATACCAAGATCCAGGAATGGAAAAAACAGGGGTCCATCTGTTTTGCATCAGTGTTGTAAGACTCACATGTATCTTTATTGAATGCCTTTTGAATGTATTCTACAGATTCTGGGGCTCTGGCCCAGAAAAAGAATGTATTTGCTGCAAATAAATTTTCTTTCCTGCAATAAAGGCTACAGATTCATTTACCCAATGCCATGTGACTCCAGCCCTTGGAGGGATCTGAAAGAGGCCCCAGCTCCACCCCAAATTGTGCCTACCAGGGATACTGATGGGCAGGAGATGTGAGGAAGGGGGATTCATTTATTGGATTAAGGTTTAGATCAATTCTTGATTCATCAAAGCATTTCTGCTTGGTGTGAGGGGCAGAGGTCCCCTCTGAACTACAGCTGAGGTTGAGCTAGAATTGGACATTAGGTGAAAGAGACTTTGGCCAGTAGTCAGGGGCCTTATCCCCTGGCCTTTGTGTCCCCTAGAGGACAGAAGCTCGCTGGGGAAACTGCAAGGAAGAGGCCGGTTTCCTGGGCTGCATTGTTGATGGAGCCCAGTGTTCGGGAAAAGAAAGAGGAGAGTCTCCCCCACTGGGAAGTGGGTGTCCAGGGAGTATCCCGTTTGTGATCTTTTATTCATGCCTATAATCTGTTTGGCTCTATCTTTGAGAAATTACTTCTATTTAGTGTACTTAATTGCTGAAATTGCTGCGAGTTTGCGGCTTTTAAAAAAATCTAGTAAAAGATGTAGAAAGATTGACAGTAAAATGTTCATCAGGTGAAAGTAATCTTCAAAGACTTAACAGACCCAGTTTCATCTTACAAGTAGTGAATTTGGAGGCTCAGGAAATAGCTGAGAGGCTGTTGGTTTTTTTCACTTGTCTATGGACAGAAAGCAATAGAAATGACGATGACAGGTCTGAATTTTTGAACGCTTGCATTGTGTTAAGCGCTCAGTATCCTACATAAAACTAAACAAAGATGGGAAAATCTGGGATTCTGCCCCTGGGGGCTTTCTGAGCCCGAGGACTTGCCCTTGTCTGATCCCTCTAACTCAGGGCAAGTTCCAGGAAGATTCCCCCGCTGTCCTGTTCTTGAGGAGGAGAATTTTGTAGAGTTTTTCAGTTATCATTCCTGCCTATACTTGGGAAGGATGTGGAACCAGAGGGGTTTTGGGTACCTTTTAGTTAGCAAGTCAGCAGAACTGTCACTGGTCCTGAAACCCAAGAAAGACAGAGCTGCCAAATAGCAGAGAAATAGCCACAGAAGCCACAACAAGGAGCCCTTTGAAACTTGGCTCTGTTCCCCAGCTGCAACACTTGACTTTCCAACCATGCCTGCAAGGGCATGTTCTCTTTTTTATTTACATTTCCCATTACTTGAACTTGCTGACCTCGTTCCAGACAACATCTGTATTGTTTGTCACAGCAAAACAAAAAGGGACCCTTTTATTCCTTCATAGAGATTTATCTGTTGCCTGTGGTGGGTGTGGCATGGTAGAAGGCCTTACAGCAAGTGCTCTGAGCTGCCGCGTCCAGCCTTCTCTAGGATTGATGTCTGCTGAGACAGAGGATAAACACTGTCTGCACAATTCTGTTCTCCATCAAATGGGTTTTTTAGTGGGGCCCCCTTGATATGTGGAGAAGTTCTACCTCTGAGGGGGGATTTGAAAATATGGGAGGGGCCTTTAGGTGACGTAGTAGCATGGGGAGGAGCTGTAGGGATGGGTCCTCTATGTGAAGAATTGTCCCTCATCTTACATGAATCTTCCATGTTTCAGTGAACATGGATGAAAGTGAAAAACCTTTTGGTAATTAGCTGAGTCTATATCCTAATTGTTCTGTGAGTGTTTTGTGCACAATTCTCAGCTGTACTGATGTTCCCAGGGAAAGTAGCTACTGTATAAATTGAGAAAAGATTGGGTCTCATTATGTTCAGGAATTCACCAAGAATTGTTCACATCATTCTGATCATGAAAAATCATTATCACCAATGGCAACGCCTCTTATGGTCCTGGAGTGCCCTACCCCATACCCGTGACAATCTACAGTGGAGGTTGACTCATTCCTGGTGTGTCTCTACAGAGACACGAAGCATCTAGCCACTTCATTGTGTCCTCCAGGGCTAGTCATCCTCTCGAGCATTTATAGATTGACAAATGTGTTATTTTAGTCTTTTCCCCCTGCATTTCTTCACGACATTATATTTAGGGCATTATACTGATGTTTGGTTTTGCACATTTTTGATGCTTCTTTTGTCTAAGAAGGCAATTATATTGTCAAATGAGATGAGGCTGGACTTCATTTTGCTCAGAACTTGACCAAGAGTTGTTGGTAAAAAAAAAAAAAATTCAGTTCTCTGACAGAAACAGTACATGTGATGATCTGAGTCACAAATACAAGACCCTTGAATCAGCTGCACTGTAGGGAGTCTCGTGGTGACTCTTGTCAATGTAGGTGTGAATGTAGGATGAGTTAGAATTGTCTTCTACGGTGGTCATGCTCATTTCATATTGAGATATGGATTTCCTTGCAAATTATTTCCTCTAATCTCTCCTTAATTTATAGTTCGGACATTACATTTCTATTTTGAAAAATTATGTGGGTAGGATATATTATCCTTGACTTTTGTATGAGATTAGGAAAGGAGCATTAACTTAAAGTTTGTTAGAAAAAGGGGGATGTTGGCTCCAACAGGGCTCTGATGAGAAATTCTGAGGGAAAATTCCACACAGGCAGTTCCTGGCCTGTGGAAGGCACAAATTCACCTGCCTCACGTATTTTGTGGTTCAACACATGCATCTAACCTTCTGTATCAGTTTCTTTTCCTAGACAGTCATGTGACTTGGCTTAAGGTCAATTTACCAAATCTGTGCTAGCAATTTGTCAATTGTTAGATTGATTAAAGATTCAACTTCTTTCTGAGTGTCGTCTCTGCCATTCTGATGTCCCTTTTGCTTTTGTTTTTCCCAAAACACACATTTGCCTCACCGTTCTCTGTTCCTTTCTCTCTCTTGTTCTATCTATAAATACACACACACGTATTTCCTTTTTGTCTAATACACTCAAGACTAAATGCACAGTGATACCCTATTGTGCCTAAATATGTTAGTGTGTATTTCCTAAAAACAAGGACCGTCTCCTATGAAGCCACTATATGCCTCTTGCAATCAGGAAATGAACATTGATGGTCACACCCCCCATCACACTGTGCTACCACAGATCCCATTGACAGGCCCCGCTTGTCCCAGTAATGCTCTGCACAGGTGCAGAAGCCAGCTGGGGGTCCCGTTACTTTAGCGTCCCTCAACCTGCAGCGGTTCCTCCGTTTTCTTTGTCTCTTGTGAACTTGATGATTTTCGACGGCAGGCCTGTTACTTGGAAGACCGTCCCATGGTTTGGGGTTGTCTCATGTGTCCTCATCAGTTGGTTCAGGCTGGCAATTTTGGCAGGAATGTCCCAGAAGTGATGCTGTGTTCTTAGCGCATCGTTTCAGGAGGCACACATGGTCCACTTTCCCATTATTGGTAAAGATAAAAAGGTTAATTTTAATCACTTAGTTGAGATAGTGACTGCCAGGTTTCCCCATTGTAAAGTTAATTAGTAAGTGTTTTTAAGAGAAGGTACTTTGAGACTAAGCACATAAACTCTTCTTATCAAACCTTCACCCTATAGCATTAGCACTGATTAATGGTTCTTGCCTGAGTCAGTTATTACCACAACTGTTGTCGAATGGCAATTTTCTGATTCCATCTTTCCTTCTACACTCCGGAGCTGGCGTTCTACTGCAAAGCAGAACTCGCCTGTATATACGTGCAGATCTTGGTGCCGACTCATGTGTGCCCGTCACATTCAGTGGGCTCTAATTCCTTACTAGTGTCATTTACTGTGCTCAGCTTGCCCCCTAGTTGCCTACTGAGACCCTTGTGAGCTGCATCCTGAGTCTTTCAGATGTTCCTGCCATGCTGGGCATCTGGGCTTGTGTGTCCCCTGCCCCTGCTCTGCAGTCAGCCCTTCCTCCAGGAATTCCCCTCCTTTTAGAAGCCAAGACATGGCACTGGACACGTTCATTGCTACTGGGTTGTCTTGGTTCTAGGCCTTCTCTCCAGACAGAGTTAGAATTTCGACATCCATAGACCTCAACTTCTCATATATGTTATTTATCTAATTATTCAAAATTCCAAGTGCACAGCAGCATCCCTAAATGCGACGTAACATCGTGCAGTTTATCCCCCTTGCCTTCTTCCTTCCATACTTTTACCTCTATTCTCAGTGGGGAGAAACTTGCCTCACACTCAACTTACTTTCTCCATGGCCTTGTACGTAATTAACCTCTGACCAGGTCAGTTTCCAGTCAGCCATGGAAGTTTGCTCTGTACAGATATTTTTGACATTATAATCAAAAAGGAAAAGAAATGTTATATTATTTATAAACTTTATTGCAGAACAGTGGGGGAAGTATTTATATAATGGTACATCTATAGTTAAACATGTTTGTTAATGACATAGCTGTCCCGTCCTTTTCAGTGTTGGCCTCATGACTGTTTCCTACACACTCCCACCTGGCTTCAATATTATATGTCTGAAAAGGAACTTTATTTTTCTTTTTCTCTAGAATAATAGTTTTGCTGGATATAAACACTGGAAAGTGTATTTCCCTTCAGCATTTGACTGTCACTTCTTTCTCTTCGGTATTTAATGTAGATTATGGGAAGTTTGCTTTCAGTCTAAATTTGATAGCTGTCTTTTTAAAGATAGATTTAAGAGTCTTCTTATTTCTTTTAATGTTATGTGGTTTCACTATAATATGTTTAGGAGCAGACTTATTTTTATTTCCTTGTCTGTAAGTGGAGGGAACATTGTTCTCAAGATTTCTCTTTCTTGAATTCTGGGAATTTGTTTTCTGAATATTGTTGCTATGATATTCCTTTCATTCTTGTCTTCTGGAACACTTTTTAAAAATTGTTTCAGTTTCTTCCAGGGTACAAAGAATTAGGTTACATTGTTTACATTTGTTGGGTAATGCAAATTACCATCTTGTAATCGCGTCCTGATCTTGTCCTGCGCCTAAGAGGTGAGCCATACACTGTAACCCCACCCCCCTTCCTCCTTCCCTCTCTTGTTCCCTTATTCCTCCACCCTACCTTGAATTGATTTGAGTTTTCCCTTATGTGGGTGTGTATTAGATCATCTACTGGCTTCATACTAGCAGTGAGCACGGTGGATTCTTGCTTCTCCATTCTTGTGAAGCAACCTATGTTGTGCCTCTCGATTTATCCTCCATCTTCCTCAGTGGATCTCTCACATTCTTGGACTTTTCCTCTCTGCGCAGCCTCTGGGTGAACTTCTCGGTATTATCTTCTGCTTCACTAATTCGCCTCTACCTCTGTTTTCAGGCTAGAATTTATCCCATTATTGACTGAAACAAAAAATCATTTAGATCCATTACCATAATCTCCATTTCTAAGATTTCTCCCTGGTTCATTTTCACATCCTTCGCTTGTTTCATTTTCATCACTTCAGCACGGAGTTTTGCTCATTTAAAGGATGTGATTCTTCCATTAATCCACCTAAACATACTTACTTCCACACTTCTGTAAGGCGATCTGAATTGATTTTGTGTTTTAATTGCTCCTTTTATTGGCTTTCATTCTTACTATTTATATTTCTTTACATGGTTTGGAATTTTGACTATGGCTTCATTTTCAGGGAATATTTTATTTATTTCTCTTTTTTTCCCCTTGTGACTACTCACCTCAGAGTGGTTATGTGGTTGCTGTCACATAATTCTAATCCTTGATCCTGAACAGATTCTATAATGGTGTTTTTGGTTTCCCATCCCATTGTATAATCAGAGAAGTCATTGACCCTGTCCCTGAGCTGGTGGGTTCTGATCCTGGGGCTGGATTTGTATTTCTGTGCCTTTCTAGGCTTCTCCCCTATTATAGTCATGGTCCCTCTAGCACTTGGGGGAGGTTCTTTTCTGCCTCTCCAAGTTGTGTATGCATGTGGGGAAGGTGTTGGGAAATACATCTCTTAGTTTTAAGCAGTGAGCCTGCTTCTACTCCCCTATTATTGCAGGAGAATTGACTGCTTTGGTCTGGTTCTGAAGTCTGATCATCTATCATGATTTCAGAGCAGTTTATGTTTTAGAATTGCTTTTCTGTTTCTGATCCATTAAGACACCTACTTGTTTTTGAATTTGGCTGTATGTTTATTTTGTTTTTAGCACATCATTGCTACATGTTTGGAGCCAGAGTGTTAATGTCAAAGTGTAAACTTACAAAGCTATTTTTTGATTGAAGGTTTCTTATTTCCATTAAGCAGAGAAAACATTCCAGTAGGAAAGAACATACTCTTTTAACTTCTAGAAGGTCCTGGCACATATTCTCAGGTTAGAGCTTGGAAAAATTTTATCTCCATCCCTTACAGAATAACAGAATCCCTAAATGTCACCCAAGTTGGACTTTGCTTACCTCTCAGTCCCAGAAGTTCTGCACAGCGAGTCGATCCCCTGGGCTCCTTACAACACATCCACATGTCTATAAATCTTCTCCAGTATCTTTTTCTCTCTTGGTGGAGCACAAAGGATATAATTAGCGTACGTATTCTGAATTTTAGAAGGAAACTCAGAGATGTATAAATCTAGCATCCCTTCTCATGAAAGCATAACATTAATTATTCCTGGGAAGGCAGTGGATTTTTAAAAAACTGTGGATTGTACAACTTCTATGGAAAATTGTATGGAGAGACCTCAGAGAACTTAGAGTAGAGCTACCATTTGATCCAGCAATTCCACATCTGTGTCTATATCCAAAAGGAAAAAAAAAGGTCATTTTATAAAAAGAATACCTACACTTAAATGTTTATAGTGGCACAATTTATTACAATCATAAAACTGAGGAAATAACCCTAGCACCCACCAATACATGAATAGATTAATAAAATGTGGTCAATGCTTACTAAGGGATATTACTCCGCTATAAAGCAAAATGGTGATCTAGTATCTTTTGTGACAACCTGAATGGACCTGGAGACCATTCTTCTAAGTGAAACATCACAGAAATAGAGAAACAAACAGTGTACTTAATACTAGGTTGGAACTGATCGATCAGCATTTAAATGTATATATGGAAGTAAGTCTCAGTGACAATCAAGCTGGGAGGGGAGGAGGAGGTGATGGGTAAACTCACACTTAGTGGGCACAGGACACACTGTCTGGGTGGGGTCCTTATAATCTTGACTCAATTTGTGCAAGGTCCTTATAACCTTGACTCAATTTGTGCAAAAAACAAAGTATGTAAACAAAACATGTGTATCCCTTAATATTCAACCCCTTCTTCCCCCGCAAAAAGAAATGAAGAAAACCTGTGGGTCAGTAGTCCAAGGCAATCTTTTTTGGGTCCTAAAGGGCAATGTGACCCTTGTTGATATCTGCTTGGAGTTGAAAAGTTTTTCTTTTTTTCCTCTTATGTCCAAATTTACCTCCTCATAACTACTACCTTATGACACAGATGATGCTCTGACATGAGAGCTGCTCAGACCTGGGAAGATGTTTAGTTTTACTCTTGGGCTTTCTCTTCTTTGCACTAAATCCTCTCATTTTCTTCAGCACTGTTCCCTGTAACTCAGATGTTCTGTTTTCTTATCCATTTACTTGGTGTAAAGTGCTTATGTGAAGGAAAGAGTAGTTCTACATGTTGGAAAGGATATGAGAGGAGAACCCAGTTTGGTATTTTGCTCCCAATTATCTCCATTTGTGAAAAGCATTCAGTTGGCTCCATGGCTAGCCTCATGCTAACTGGATAGAGCATTAGCATTTACTAATAGCATGGAAAGTGCAGCCCGTGCTTCCTGGGCAGATGTATAGAATCCTAAGTTTCTAGTTTGGGCTGGTAAACAATTCTGTGCGATTCTCTAAATTTTCCTTTGCCCCATCACAGTCTGGAAAGGGTTACTTGCAAACCACATTTATGGGACAGGGTAATGGTATATTGATTGCTGAACAGGTGGTAGTGGTACAGCTTGACTCTTAGATATAATTCTATTTTCTACCTTTCAGCTTGTTGTAGAAAAGTGTTTTATGTTGTAATTTCATTGTGGGATAATTTTGATTTCAATGCTTGCCAATAGTTTTGACTTTTATTATGGTTTTTTTCCCCTCCTTTTTTAAAAAACACAGATTGATATGGAGCTGAATGAGGATTAGGCAAAGGGAAACTAATGTAGTTTGCTAGACTGAGGCTATGGAAAGAAGACTACAATACACATTAACATCCTGGAAAATTATTATTCTATTTGACACAGTCTGAGAAGTGCTTTTCTGAGCTGTGTGGCATACCTGTGAATGTTTGAACACCATGAATTCACTCAAAGTCACAACATGCCTATTGTGTGCCTCTGAAGTATGGGAGACACATGCTTGCCTCATGTTGTAGAATTAATTTGAGAATTCATCTTATAGGAGACATTACCAACCCCTTAATGGTATGGTCCCTGGTAAAGGTAGAAATAAGCAGTTGTGTCAGAAAATAAAAAAGCACAGAGGAGAAAGTTGTCATCAAAATTTCAAAGATATGTAATTGACCTAAGTGCCCATGAATTCATGAGCGGATAAAGAAACCATGGTATACATACATATGTACTCATACACATACACACACACACACACACACACACACACACACACAAATGTGCACCATGGAGTACTACTCAGCCACAAAAAGGTTGAAATAATGTCTTTTGTAGCAACTTAGATGGAACTGGAATCCATCCAAGTGAAGTATCTCAGGAATGGAAAAATAAACACCACATGTACTCACTAATAAGAGGGTACACAGAGGCAGAAAGAGACCAAAAAGCACGTTGGAAACTAAGAATGAAGAGGCCATGAAGGGTGTGAGGGATAAATACTTACTTTTGGGTACAAATGAACACTATCCAGGTGACAGGCATAATGAAGGCCCCCACTTCAACATTATACACTGTATTCATGTAACAAAAACATTTGTATCCCCTTAATATTTTAGAATTAGAAAAAATAAATACAAGAATACCCAAAATGAGGTGGAGTGAATTATAAGGGTATTTGATAGAGCTTTTTAGTGAAAATTTATGAAAGCTTATGAAAATTACTGATGTGGTTTTCTAGGGAAAGAGCATGTGAGGTGGAGGTAGCCTATTCAGCACAGGTTATGAGGATGCAGTGAGTGAATGACAGGTGCTAGGGGAAAGTGTGTTCCCTGGGTTGTTTGGGGAAGTGTGTTGATAAGGAAGAAAGAATACAACCGTGGATAGAGAGATTCAAAAGGCAGTTGGGTAAGGACCCTCAGTCCTCACTGCAGAGTGTGAAATAGTCATGAAAGGTGTTAGGGACCTTCTTAAAAATATCCAAGGAAGTAGGGTAGAGCAAGATGGTGAACCAGAAGGATCATTCAGCTAAGCTCTTCTAGAATGACTGGGGAAAAAGAGAGAACCCAGCCATACCTAGCATGGGGACCTTACTCAGAATTGTAGCTCAGTGAGTACAGTGAGGAGGTGGTGAGATGGATATAGCCTATGAGCCAGAGCAGTGGTAATCTGATGAATTAGGCAAGTTATTGCCACTGGCTAAGATTGGCTGGCCTCCTACAGAGGTCCAAGATGGGAGGAAGCCTTTCCAGAGACTTCAGTTATTGGGGGAAGTGCATATTGAGGGGAAAGTATAGAAGAGTGGGTAGACTTGAACAGTACATAACAAACAGATTTGAATGCCAGTTGGAGCGGTTTGGTGGCTGGCAAGGCAGCCATACTGAGAAGGTCTTGGTGGCCTTGGGCTGTCATTGTGAGAAGGCCATGAGAAGGTCTTAGCAGGAGCCTAAAGCATGGCTGTCTCAATTCTGCCTACTGGGATAAGAACTACACTCTTAGGACAGGTGAGGGACTTCCACACCCCACAGGACCTGGATTTGGGAGAGGGAGGGGACTCTGAGACCTGCCCCGAAGGATTTTTGTGAGCTTTAAGATCCCAACCCAGCAGGGTCTAAATACTCAGGAAATGATCAGGTGATCATCTAAGACAACTAAGTTTGGAATAAGGACCATAGAGGTTTTTGGCTGTGCTCTCCATCTCCTAAAACAACCACAGTGCTACCTGGTGTCCTGGTGACATAAAGCAACATACTGTCATTAGGAGCAAGGACTTTTGTTTGAAACAAAGGAGTCCATGAGAAGGAAAAAGTAAGACAAGGAGGTGAATAAGAAGAAAGAATACATGAGGAGGAAACAACAGAAAAACTCAGGCAACATGAAAAACCAAAGCACAGCAACCCCCCCCCCCCAGGGACCATGGGGCAGTTTTTGCCGGAGACTCCACCTATAAAGTATTAATGAACTGGACAGAAAGGGAATTGAAAGTACAGATGATAAAGATAATAAAAGGAATGCATGAGAACATGGAAAGACAGAACCAAAAGTGAGAATATAGAAAGGATATGGGGGGACTTAAGAAGATGAAGGAGAGAATCAGGAAATGTAAGGATGCAGTAGAAAGTATCAAAAATAGGTTAGATTTGGAGTAGAAAGAACCTCAGAGCTAGAGGATAAAGTTTTCAAGTTAACCCAGGTAGTTAAAGGGGCAGAAAAGAAGACGACAAAGCAGAACAAGTACTTATAGAACCATGAGACTCCATGAAGCATTCAAACATACAAACATTAGGGATTCCTGAAGAGGAAGAAGATTGTCCCAAAGGAATGGAAGCCCTACTGGAGACTATCATAAATGAAAACTTCCCCAAGTATTACTAAAGACCCCAACATGTGTCTTTCAGATGGATATCGAACCTTGGGTCATCGCAACTCAAACATAGCCTTTATAAGACATACTGTAATGAAACTATCCAAATGAAACTAACCAGTCAAGATGAAAGAAAAAATTCTGCTTTCATCCAGGAATAAGTGCCAACTGACCTACAGAGGCAGAGCCATTGGGATGACAGCAGACTTTTCAACTGAAACTTTCCAAGTCAGAAGAGCATGGTCATCCACCTTCAACATTCTTAAACAAAAAAATTTTAAGCCCAGAATTCTGTAGCCTGCTGAACTAAGCTTCAAAATTTATGGATAAATAAAATCTTTTACAGATATACAAGCACTGAGGAAATTTGCCAAAACAAGACCAGCTCTACATGAAATACTTAGACCTATTCTCAACACTGACCATCACAATGGACCACCAGCAAAGTAAACTACCAGAATCTAAAGGTCAAAACTTAGCTATCACAATGGCTCAAAAGATAAAACTACACAATGAACTTTCACAAAATAAGATGAATAGAACTCCACCACACTTATCAATTCTGTCAATAAATGTCAATGGACTGATTTCACCACTGGAGAGGCACAGGTTGGCTGATTGGATAAAAAAATCACAAGCTATCCATATGCTGTCTCGATGAGACACACATAGCCTGGAAGGACAAATCAAAACTCAGTATTAAGGAATGGAAAACTATATTTCAAACAAATGGAAATCAGAAGAAAGGGGTTGCAATCTAGATACAACCTGATTTAAAGTAACTGAAGTTAAGAAAGACAAGGATGGACACTTTACACTGGTCAAAGGACCAACACAACAAGAAGACATTATTTTAAATATTTATGCACTCAACTTAAATACTCTGAGATTTATGAAACAGACCTTGGTGGGTCTGAGCAAAATGATTTCCCATAACACCATAATGGTCAGGGACTTTAATACCCCTCTGACAGATCTGGAGAGATCCACTAAACAGAAGCTAAACAAAGATACAAAGGACTTAAATGTGACCTAGAACAAATGGGATTAATAGACACATACAGAACACACCATCCCAAAGCTAAAGAATATACATTTTTCTTGTCAGCCCATGGTATGTACTCCAAATAGACCACATCCTACAATACAAATCAAACCTCAGCAAAATTAAAAGAATAGAAATTATACCTTGTATCTTCTCAGATCACAAGGCTATAAAGGTAGAACTCAACTGCAACAAAAACATTCATTCCACACAAAGACTTGGAAATCAAACAACTTATGCTGAACAATAGTTGGGTTCAGGAAGAGATAAGAGAGGAAATCATTAAATTGCTCATACATAACAACAATAAACACACAATGTATCAAAATTTGTGGGATACAGCAAAAACAGTCTTAAGAGGGAAATTATAACAGTAGATGCCTACATTAGAAAAACAGAAAGAGAGTGCATTAACAAACTCATGAACCATCTTATAGAATTGGCAAAAGGAGAATAAGCTAATCCCAAACCCAGCAGAAGAAAAGAAATAACCAAAATTAAACCAGACATTAATGAAATTGAAAACAAAAAATCATTCAGAAAATAATGAAACAAAAAGTTGTTTTTTTAAAAATAAAATTAATAAACCTTTGGCCAGATTAAGAAGAAACAGAAAAGTAAAGTCTCTAATAACCTCAATCAGAAATGATAAAGGGGAAATTACAACAGATGCCACAGAGATACAAGAGTTCATCTCTGAGTATTACAAGAAACTCTATGACCAGAAATTTGACAATGTGGAGAAAATGGATCAATACCTGGAATCACATCCTCTCCCTAGTCCTGAACAAGAAGAAATAGATCTCTTGAACAGACTGATTTCAAGAACTGAGATTGTAGAAACAATAAAAAAAAAAAATTCCTAAGAAAAGAAATGCTCTGTTCCAGATGGCTTCACACCAGAATTCTATCAAACCTTCCAAGAAGGGCTTATACCCATACTGCAGACATCATTCCAAAAAATTGAGAAGGATGGAATCTTCTCTAACATGTTCTGTGAAGCAAGCATCAACCTGATACCCAAACCAGGAAAAGACCTAATGAAAACGGAGAACTTCAGACCATTTTCATTAATGAATATAGATGCTAAAATTCTCAATAAAATCCTAGCCAATCAATTACAGCTATACATTAAAAAAATCATTCATCATGATCAAGTAGGTTTCATCCCAGGGATACAAGGCTGGTTTAACATACACAAGTCCATAAATGTAATTCACCATATAAACAGAGCAAAAAAAAAAAAAAAAAAAAAAAGACCATATCACCCTCTCAATAGATGCAGAAAATGCATTTGATAAAATTCAGCATCCTTTTCTAATTAGAACACTTAAGAATATAGGCCTAGTTGGCACATTTCTGAATCTAGTTGAAGACATCTACAACAAACCCACAGCTAATATACTGAATTGAGTAACACTGAAAACTTTCCCACTTAGAACTGGAACCAGACAAGGTTGTCCTCTATTGCCACTACTATTCAACATAGTGCTGGAAGTTCTAGCCAATACAGTCAGGGAAGAGAAGGAAATAAAGGGCATCCAAATGGGGGCAGAGGAGGTCAAACTCTTGCTCTTTGCTGATGATATGATGTTATACTTAGAGAACCCCAAAGACTAAACCACAAGACTCTTGGAAGTGATCCAAAAATACAGCAACATCTCAGTATATAAAATCAGTGTCCACAAATCAGTAGGTTTTGTATATTCCAATAACAGCCAAGATGAGAAGCTAATCAAGGACAATTACCTTCATAGTAGTTTCAAAAAAAAAATACCTAGGATTATACATAACAAAAGAGGTGAAGGATCTCTACAATGAAAGTTATGAAACCCTGAGGAAAGAAAGAGCAAAAGATATTAACAAATGGAAGAACATACCATGCTCATGGCTGGGAAGAATCAACATTGTAAAAATGTCTATACTACCCAAAGCAATCTACAAGTTCAGTGCAATCCCCATTAAAATACTATCAGCATACTTTCAAGATTTGGAAAAAATAATTCTTCATTTTGTGTGGAATCAAAAGAAACCCCATATAGCCAAGACAATTCTTACTAATAAAAACAAAGCTGGGTGTATCACCCTACCAGACTTTTGGCTATACGACAATGCCATAGTGATCAAAACAGCCTGGTATTGGCACAAAAATTGATATCTAAAACTAAATAGAAAACCACGAAATGAAATTAACATCTTACAGCCATTTGATCTTTGATAAACCAAACAATAACATACACTGGGGAAAAGAATACCTATTCAATAAATGGTGTTTGGAGAACTAAACAACTACATGTAAAAGACTGAAACTGGACCTGCACCTCTCACCACTTACAAAAATTGATTGAAGATGGATGAAAGATTTAAATCTAAGTCATGAAACAATAAAAATCCTCGAAGAAAGTGTGGGGAAAACACTTGATGATATCAGGCTGGGGAAAGATTTTATGAAGAAGACTTCCGTGGCAATTACAACAACAAAAATAAACAAATGGGACTTAATTAAACTGAAAAGCTTCTGAACAGCCAAGGAAACAACAAACAAAGCAAAAAGACAACCTTCACAATGGGAAAAGATATTTTCATATTATGAATTGGACAAAAGCTTGATAACTATGATCTATAGAGAACTCTAATTAATTAACAAAAAAGACCCAATAATTCCATATATCACTGGGCAAAAGACAAGAATAGAACCTTCTCTAAAGAAGAAAGACAAATGGCTAAGAACATACTAAAAAATGCTCATTATCCGTCATCATCAGAGAAATGCAAATCAAAACTACCCTGAGATATCGCCTAACTCTAGTGAGAATGGCCTACATCACAAAGTCTCAAAGTTGTAGATGTTAGTGTGGATGTGGAGAGAAGGGAACACTTTTACACTGCTGGTGGGACTGCAAACTAATATAGCCTTTTTGGAAGAAAGTATGGAGAATCCTGAAAAAACTCAAATTACACTTCCATTTTGATCCTGCAATCCCATTACTAGGCATCTAACCAAAAGGAAAAAAAAAATCCTTTTATCATAAGCACATTTGCAGTAGACTGTTTATTGTGGCTCAATTTCCAATTGCCAAAATGTGGAAATAACCTAAATGCCCACCAACCCAGGAATGAATTTATGAGCTGCTGTGTATGTATACCATGGAATACTGTTCAGCCACTAAAAAAGATGGAGGCTTTGCATCTTTTGTATTAACCTGGATGGAGATGGAACACATTCTTCTCAGTAAAGCATCACAAGAATGGAGAAACAAAAACCAATGTACTCCATTCTAATATGAAGGCAGTAGATGAGCTGATACAAGGAGGGGGTTAGGGGAATGAGCAAGTGGGGACAGGGGAGGAGGTGGGGCAATGGAGGGGTCATCCGTGGCACACCTTTTGGGGGTGGGACACAATTACAAGAGGGACTTTAATAAATGCAATCAGTGTAACCTAGTTCTTTGTACCCTCAATGAATCCCAAACTATAAAAAAACTCTAGGGAAGACATCATAACATGCAAATAGTCTTCATAGACCAAATCCTTTGTCTACTGTCAGACATCTTTGAGGGGATCTTGGCCTGAGTAGAGGCTGCTGGTCTGGAGGATGGAGCCCATTGAGGAGAAGCACTTGGTGATTAGTAGGTACAGAGAGAAGAATTCAGCTCAATTCAACCACTAACCTCACAGTGGCTGGCATCCAGGAGTCTCTGAAGGGTACAGTTCCTTTCAGGCTTCAAAAATTTTCTTCTCCTCCCACCTAGAAACAACACCAGGGTTGTCAATGAGGTTTGTAGCTGGAGGCTACCCAATCACCATCCAGTCATTAGGAGATAAAAGCTATTGATCATTATTTGTCTAGAGCTTGTTGGAAACAGCAGGCTTCCTCCTAATATCTTTATCCACTTCTGAGGCTGTCAGCCTATTGACTTTTTTTTTTTTAACAAGTTGATTGGAGTGTAAGGTGCAGAAGAAATTACTTTTAACCAAATGATAGGGAATTCAATCATGAAACATCTGTGGAAGAGCATGGAAACCTTGTGATGACTCTTCTCTGTCTAGTGAAGAGGTAGGGGGTAGACGGCTGTTCTTTCTGTTTTTCTTATGATCTCTTTTCTTGATAAAGCCCAAACACAAGGAAAGTAAGAATGAAGAAAGCAAAGTTCAGCAAATGACCCGCAACTGGCTGCATGACGTCTGTGGCCTTGGTTAACTCATCTGGACAAAGAGTTTGTTGGCACCAGATGTCATCTTATGTTCTGAGGTGGTGGGAACAACATGGTACCTGTGGTTCCTCTGCAAGGGCTGCAGGATCCCTGGGGTAAGGGGAGCACTGAGTACACTGGAGTAGTCCTGGCTGTCTGGTTTTCTGCAATGAGCTCCACTCTGCAGCCAGCTTCGGAGAGTTCTTACCCGAGCCAGCACACAGAGCCCTTCCTGAGGCATGTTCTGGTTGGAAATACTGAGGTCCCTGAAGAGGCCAAGGTCAAGGTGCATGAGATGCTCTTCTTCTCTTTTTTAAAATGCATTCTGTGTCATCACAGAGTGAACAGTAGCCCAGTGAGGGCCATATCTCAGTGGGAGATTCATCAACCAAATCAACAACAGGTATTCACTGGGGCCTTCTGGTTCCAGGGCTTTGCACATAGCAGAAGGAACCTCATGTCAGGGATCCTGGTTTCAGGGATCTCAACTTCCATTTGGGTGATGGAGATGATACTCTCACTCAGAGCTGCTGCAGACCATATGTGGAGAGAGGGTGAGAGGCCAGAGGCC
Source organism: Galagoides demidoff (assembly GCA_963574575.1). Classification (NCBI taxonomy): domain Eukaryota; kingdom Metazoa; phylum Chordata; class Mammalia; order Primates; family Galagidae; genus Galagoides; species Galagoides demidoff. The sequence continues at coordinate 50,729 of CAUYQV010079359.1, forward strand.
ATGGAAGGTTTTCTATGGGAGTTATAGCTTGTTCTAATCTTTGAAGCTCAAGTAGAGTTTGAAGAAAAAGAAGGAGGGAGGAAGATATTTAGGACATTTGGGACAGTGAAGGTACAGGTCTGGTGAAGGCAGAAGATACCACCTGGAGACAAGGTTGATGCCCTTACATGGGAACTGGTCACACTGGGTGTGTGTGTAACAATTTTATTAGAGTGCAATAAAGTTCACATATTTACAGTGTACAGTGCAATAAGGTTTAATTTATGTATGCACCCATGAAACTATCACCATAATAAAAATCATTAACACTCTCAGAGGATACTTGGGGCCCATTTGTAATTCCCCCTTCTCACATTCCCAGGTAAATCAGTAAACTGCTGTAACTGTAGATTCACTTGCATCATTGAGCATTTTATGTAAATACAATCTAACAGTGGATACCCCTTATCCCTTTTCATGAGTGTAGCTATTTCTACAGTGTGTATAATTTCTACAGCTATTCTACAGCTGTTTCTATAGTGTGTATTATTTCTAAATAATTTATTCCCTTTATTGTTGAGTACCGCACTGTATGGATATACCAGCATGTGTTTATTCACAAGCTGAGGGACATTTGGGATATTTCCAGTTTTTGCTCCAACAAATAAAGCTGTTATGAATATCTGTGAACAGATCTTTATATGTACATGCAATAGTGTTCCTCTAGGGTTCTATTGCCAATTTTCTTTGTAGAAAAGTGTTCTATCAACTATCAAGTGAATATATTGATATCGTTGACTATGAGTATGGATGTGTCTATTCCTGAAGTTCTATCAGATTTTGGAGCTCTCTTATTAATTGCATAAACATTTAGGAATGTCAAGTGACTGGTGAGTTGCCCCCTTAATCATTATGACATGACCGCTTTTATCCTTGATCATAGTCTTTGTTGTGAAATCTACTTTGTCTGTTATTAATATGGCTATCCACATTTGTTTGATTAATATCTTGGTGTTTTGTACTTATGAATGGTGTCCCAAGGCTCCCCATGAGGATAATTTATGATTAAATAATTAAATCAATAATTTGGGAACTAATTTCTTCCATGCATGTAAACAAACCAGCATGGTGTAAGTGTCTCATTGGGCCAGAATCTTTATGATAAAAGAATTCGCTGAAACCTTTCATCCTTGAAGCAGGATTTGCTAAGTTTGAGGAGTGAGAGCCTAACATTGAGCGGTTTACAAAGGTTTGCTGTGCAGTTAGTGAGAACATGAACTTCTGTAAGACTGTAAGATCATTTATGATGAGAAAAAGGAAAAGGCTGCTCAAAAAACCCTAGATACCTAGACTTATGTGGTGAGCTCTCCTTCTCCAGCAAAAGAATCAAATCCTGATTCCAGCACCATCTTTATCATCATCTTCTGATTTAAGCCAACCTTCTTCCCTCAGAAATGCCCCTTCCAGTAAGCAAGACATTGATGCAACTTTAGGTGAGTGTTAACCTTTAATATTCTTTTTGGAAATTTCTCCCATCTAAACTTTTTTATGAGTTTGTTTTTATGTTCTGTTTGTTTGAATTAAAAAAAGAGCACAGTAGTTTCTATAACATCTTATTACAGTATGGGGGTATTATTATTACAGTATTACACTGTATTATTATTACACTACATGAGCCATTATGGTATTATTTTGATCATCACTTCTCAGCTTGAAAAGTTTCAGATTTTTAAGAATTTCAGATTTTGAATTTTCAGATTAGGAATATTCAATGGAAGTATGTCCATTCTTCTACATTTAACCTATGCATGTGTTTATATTTTAAATATGTTTTATAGGCAGCACAAGTTTGGTCTTACATATATATTTATCCAATTGGAAAATCTCTGCCTTTACAAAAAGCACTTTTATTTATTTATTTATTTATTTATTGTTTGCAGTTTTTGGCCGGGGCTGGGTTTGAACCCACCACCTTCGGCATATGGGGTGGCACCCTACCTCTTTGAGCCACAGACGCCCCCCAAAAGCACTTTTATTTTGAGAAAATGAGAGCATCATGTACATTTAATAGTTTAACAAATAGTAGAGAGATCTATTGTTTCTATGATCCAATTTCTCTCAATAACATCTTGAAAAACTACAGTACAATATCCCAACCAGGATATAGATATTGATATAGTCCAGCAACCTCCCCAAGTTTTTCCTGTGCTTATTTGTGAGTTTGTATTTAGTTCAATGAAATTTGTCCCATGCATGGTTTCACGTATTCATTACTACAGCACAGATGCCGAATAGTTCCATCACGATAAATACCCTCTTTGTTGTCCTCTCCCACTGCTCCCTTCCATCCTTGCCTTTAACACCTGGAAACCATTAATCTGGTCTCCTTTACTGACATTCAGTCTTTTACTATTAAGTATGATAGTAGCTGTGAGTTTTTTGTAGGTGTTCTTTATCAAGTTGAATTGTCCTCAATTCCTAACTTGCTGAGAGTTTTCATCATGAATGGGTATTGGATTTTGTCAAATGCTTTTTCTGCACCATTTGATATTATCATATGATTTTTCTTTTTTAGCATGTTGATATTATGGGTTACATTGCTTGAGTTTTAAATGTTAAGTCAGCCTTGCATACCTGGAATAAATCCCTCTTGGCCACAGTACATAATTATTTTTATACATCAGTGGATTTGATTTGCTAATGTTTATTGAGGATCTTTATGTCTAAGTTCATGTAAGATATTTGTCTATAGTTTTCTTTTTCTTTTTTTGTGCTTTTTTTGGTTTTGGTAATCCATGCCTTTTAATTGGAGTGCTTAGGTCATTTACATTATTAATTGATTGTGATTATTGATATGGTTAAGTTATATATGTCATCTTGCTATTTGTTTCATTATTTTTAGGTTGTCTTTTCCTCTTTTTTAAAAACATAATTTGAATTAACTGAGTATTTAAATTATTCTATTTTATCTCTTTTTATGGCTTATAACAATAATGCTTTGTTTCATTATTTTAGCTTCTTTAAGGTTTATAGAACAGTTTTAAGTAATCACAGTACAACTTCAAGTGATATTATACCATTTCAAGTATGGTCACAATCTTTATAATAGTAAAATCAGGTCTTCCTGGACTTTCAACTTCACCTGCTTGACCTGGGGTCCACTGTGCTCTGCTTGTGTTCCTATAATTGTGTTATGTTCTGGACACCCTTTCAAGGCAGTTAATGGGGACAATCTTCAGATCTTCCCATTCATTCCTCCTCTTTTGGAGATCATCATCCTTCACTGTCTGATGTAGCATGTCTTGTAAACCATTGCTTCCCCTAGGCTGCTTGTTTTCTTTCTTTTGTTTTGTTTAGGTTGAAGGATAAGTGATTCTTTTTTCCCATGTTTGTGTGGGTTCTGTAGACCTCACTTAAGAGTGAAAGTGCTAATCCTTTTAAGAGAGTCTCTCTTGTGGTCCAAGAACCAAGACTACATGGCATGCATTAGGTCTTTCTTTTAAGATCCAGCCCATGTGCTGGATCCTTGTGGTATGCATGGCAGCTGCTTGTGTGTGAGGGTAAAGCCCATTTCCTGACATAGGTGATTTGCACAGGGGAATTTTGGTGTATATGTATTTGGCCTTCATTCCATTTCTATCTCTTTGTGAATGAAACTAAATCCAGGACGATGAAATCCCACATTTCACATTTACTGAATAAACAACTCTACATCAAAGGAAAAGAGAACTGGAGAAAAGCAAGGGCACACATTGCTTAAAGAATGGCCATAGTTCTTAAGACTGCAGCGTCTTTGAGAATGTACCTCTACTTTTAGAAAAGTAAGACACCATCATCTCTGTTTTACATGTTCTGCCAATACTGAGTATTAAGGAGCTTATTTATGGCCCCATAAAAAATATGTGATGGAGGGAAGAACCTTAGTTCTCTCTCTAAGCATATTAGGCAGCTGCTTTTGCAATGGTTGTCAATGACTTTCCTCTTCTTGCTTCCTCTACTGTCTCTGGGGTAGTTTCCCTCCTGTTCAGCTCTACTTGTCCCCTTACTAGCTGGTGGCATGTCTCCTAAAGGCTTTTCCAGGTGAGGGCAAACCAGACTTTCCTCTGGGTAGGCTTTAGAGCTACACAATTAACCATTTCCCTATTCATTTTACATTGCCTTGTGGTCTTTGCCTCTGATGGTGGATGGATGGCTGTATCATAACACTTCCTCCACCTCATTTGTCATGTGTTGGCACCATGACAGCAGCTTCTCTGTTTCTGGATGGCCAGGAGCTAAGATGTCAGTTGGGAAACTAAATAACTTTTCACCCTTAGGACATAGTTCTTTCTTCAGAGACCTGCAGGCCACTGAAAGCTGATGTGAGGCCATTGAGCTATGGAAGCATGGAGATGAGAGTGTGACTGAGAAGCGTTCATGGTGACCATGCATTTTCTTGGAAAATTAATTTGGAAAAATGATCTGGAAGCTTAGTAGACAGTGATCTGTCCTCCCCACCCAAGCAAAAAAGATGCAGTGCTCTTATGTCTTCCAGAGAGGTGCTATCTGCTAATGGGAATGCTCTGTAGCGAAGATTACCTGTAATTAACAAAGGATTTGGTGTAGAGGATGATAATAACAATGACATTAACAGTAAACACTTGTATAGGGATTGTCATGACCCAGTCCTAAGTCCTATAGGCATATTATCATCTTGAAGCTTCACAACAACCCATTTGAGTTAGGTCCTGTCACAATCCCTGTGTTACATACTGAGAGAGGGAAAGTGACTTACTCTAGGTCATGGAGCTGACAAGTGGTGGAACTAGGGCTTCCGTGCTAGTGTTCTGACCCTGACCCTGGAGTCTGTGCTCTTCACCTTGATGCCATCCTGCGCATGATGAAGAAGAAAAAATTCCTTTTCTTCATTAAACTACCACAGGGGGAGGAGTGAGGCTTTAGTCCAGGAAAGGGTGAATTTTAGGACTAAACAAAAGTGATGCCTTTGCTTACAGGATGAAATGGATGCTTAGTAAATGTGCAGACTTGGTCCTACTGGAATTTCCCAGCCTAATTTGATTTAGGTTCATTATGTGACTAGTTTTGGCCAATGAAATGTAAGCAGAAATAATATGGACCAAGGTGGGGAGGTAATCATGTGATTTCCCATGTTCCATTTTAAGCCCCATCTGCTGGATTATTGACAACCTTGATTACTTGAAGAGTATCCTCAAAGCCACAATCAGGTGGAACCATAGGAGAAAAGCAACCTGGATCTCTGAATCACCCCTTGGAGGAGAGCTACCCAGGAGACCTATTAATCCACATAGATCTTAGAGTATGCTGTTAACTCAAGTGCATCTTCCTCCAAATTCTGTGCTGAAGCCTTAATTCCCAACATGACTGTATTTGGGAATAGGATCTAGATGGAGGTAATTAAGCTTAAACGAAGTCATAAGAGGTGGGGCCCTGATCCCATAATATTGGTGTCCTTAAAAGAAGAGGCACCAGAGAGATTTCTCTCCCTGTCTCCTCTTCCCTTTCAAAGTACATACACTGAGGAAAGGTCATGTGAGGGCATAGTGATAAAGTGGCCATCAGCAAGCCAGGAAGAGAGTCTTCATCAGAAATTGACCCTGCTGGGCCTTGATCTGGGATTTCTAGATTTGAAAATTATAAAAAATTAAACTTCTCTTATTTAAGCTACCTAGTCTATGGTATTTTGTTATGGTAGTCTAAGCAGATGGACTCGATGAGAAATAAAAGTGTGTTCTCTTAATCCACTGATACTTAAGACTTATTTGTTCCTACAGCATAGACAAACCTACCCTGATTACTACATAAGCTTGACTCTCCAAGCTGCCTGTGGCCCCATCCATTCCAAGGCCCTTTCTCTAGGGAGAGGGAGGCTATTAAGGTCTTACAAAGACAGATATTTCCTGAGAAGTTAGGAATTGATCACTTTCTGCCATGCATTGTGTCAGTATTTGGTAGACTCCACAGGGGATACCAGAGAAGGATAAGGTGAGGTATGTGGGGGAGTTTCTTAACTTTCTAATATTTAAAATGAGGGGATAGCATTGTCTGGTCTCTAAGGGCTCTTGCACCTCTATGTATCTGTGGTTTACAAACATGTGCTAGGAAGTTAAGTAAGATCCTGAGAAAAATACATGCCAAGTAACCCCCCAGTTGAAAGTGAGACACTAGCCCTTCTACAGAACACCTTGGATGGAGGGAATTGCAAAGTATCCTGCCAGCATTAGTGTGTCAGCCACTTCTAGGGTATTCAGAAAAAGAGGTGAAGAAGAGGAGGTCAGTATTAAGGGACCCTTTGGGGAAAGTTGTCAAAGGCTGGTGAGTGTTTTCCCCACACCCTGTGTGGGAAGAGAAGGCCACTCAAGATGCTTGATGTGTGTTCTTTGGTATTTGGTGGACATCGGGTCTGTGGGAATGGCCTGTCCTTCTAGGGTACAACTTGTCTCTAGCAAAGCAGAGAAAGTTCTGAGGAAGAGCTCTGCACAGGGTCCAGTTGCCCATAAGGACCCTCTGGGGAGGAGAGAGGTTAAGAAGACCTGAAGGGAGGGAGGGACTGTAGGGTGACAGTGAATGAGGGAGCACAGTGGGGTAGGGCACTGCTCTTGCAAATGGGTGCAGGGTTAGGGTTCTTATAAGACACCCACTCTGTACTCTAAGAGCAAGAGTGTTGGTGCTGGCTACATCTGCGTCACTGCAGGTCTCTACCTGCTCCTTTGTTCCCCTCCTGCCCCCTGAACTCACTCTGGGTTTGGAAGTGAGTCATAGCTGCAGCCCTGCAGAGCTGGGAGTGGCAGGGAGAGGAACCCCCCAGTGCTGCTGGGAGTGATGGGGAGAGGACCTGCCCAGTGCTGCCGCCTCCCTTCAGGCCTCCAAGAGCAGCTGGTGCTGGGCCTGATGGTGAAGTCAGACACTGAGACAGAGTTTAGAACTTTAGTATTATACACAACTGGCCTTTTTAATGCTCCCCTCTGAAGAGGATATTTGCTTTTTATCTGAGAGTTAACAAAGACTGTTGTGAGATGTGGGTGTTCCTTCAGGAGTAGGGAGGAATTATTCCATAGGATAGGCTGGAAAGGGCTTCTTTGATAAAGAATTCAGCTTTTTTTTGTTTGTAATCCATGGAGTCAAGTCATTCAGTTAACTAGGTTATGCATATGGTGCCAAATATGCAAAATTCATTAAAAAATTATTATCTATTTGATACCTGCCTATCATGTGGTTGAACACGCATGATCTGTACAAAACCTACTTAGGACCAAAGATCATTTTTGCATTGCTTCCCTTGCTAGACCTCAAATACGGATGATCACTGCCACCTGGAACTAGGCTCTGTGGAGATGCTGGTGCTTACTGCTAGTGCACCCATGTTCGAAGAGGCCAGCCCACCAGCACCTGGGGAAGCTTCCTGTGCTCTGGAACTCACTTTGGGTGACTTCCCTCACCTAGAAAAGGATAGTGCTGTGTACCCAGTCAGGGTTGTTCAGGGCAGAGGAACACTATAGTGCTTACAGGGCCGTCCCTCATATTCATTGCTTCCCTCTTATATTCACTGTCCCCTCTTATGACCCTGTTTCTCTACACAGCACAGCCAGCCTCTTCAGGGAGTCCCCAAGATCACCCACACTTACCCCCTGCTGAGGCTTCTCTCAGGCTGATCTTTGTGACTTATGTGCCCTTTTCCTCTGTCCATTGTCCAAGTCATATCACATTCCTGCTCTTTCCCAACCCAGAAGCCCTTTCCGATGACTCACATGAGACTTGATTCTGCCCTTGGTCCTACAGAGTGTTGTTTACATCTCTGTGGTTGCCATAGTCAGAGTCGGCCTTTACCAGCTCTTTCTGTCTCTCTTACTAGCCTATGAGCTCTCAGAACTCACTCACCCCGATCCTCCCTGTGGGTACTCACTGAATATTTGCTAAATGAAATTAAATTGCAAATGATCACTTGTGAGTGAATTGGTAAAGGATGTGTGATCCAGCACTTTGGAAAAAGTATATCTATGAGCCCTGGTATGTTTTAAACTCTGCTGAAGTATTTCATGGCCTGTGTGGATCCATAGAAAATCCAGGTGTGCAATCCTTTTATTTCGTTGCTGAGCCCTGTGAATCACAGTCCTGTGTAAACCTAGAGGTCTCTGTGTGCATCCTGATTGGAAAAAGAGTGGCAAAGTTGGTGACCTGGTTAATGTGCTCTACAAACACTTTTTTTATTTGTCAGGAAAGGAAAAACTAACTAACTGGGGAAATACAGGGTAGGTTGGGGAGAGTAGACCCTGTTGTTCATAATTCTGGGTTAGGAAGGGACCTTGATAGCAGAGAGGAGAGAGTCACCTGTTTCGCCAATGCTAGGACTGGTGAGAAATGGTACTTGACAGGCGAGGTTGGGATTTGGGGAGTTTAACTTCGACATACCAACATGGCAGCCTAGGAACAAATCAGGGAATGGTTCTGAGCCGCATGCTACGTTATTAGGATGCCTGTGTGTACAGAATGATACTTTTCCCATTTTCCTCTGGATGAGGGGTGGGATGGCAGGTGTTATTTCCCATCCAGTACAAGAAGGGTGATAAATACAAAGACAACAGCATCCATGGTTACTTTTGCACCCCATTGTGCTTGGCACCCTGCTCTGGGCAGGTAAGGCTTTGAAGGCAGGGTGCTGGCAATCTGCCAGGGCACGTGGCCTCAGCTCTAACAGGGTTAGGCTCTGCTATTATGCTTGCCTGCCGCTCCCGACCATTTTTCTCTTCTGCCTTTTATTCCCCCCCAGACCTTTTGGTACCCAATGATTTTTGATTAATTTATTTACCAACGTTGGGTGATTGATGCTGTTTGGTGCTGGTACTTTGTAACTTTCCAATTCTTCTAGTTGTCAAGGTGACAGCCCCTTGATGATGAATTAGGCCCTGTCCCTTGCTCTTTTCATTCTCCCTGTGTGCCAAGGCTCTTGATTTTCGGCAATATAAATATTTCTAAATGCAGGTTTAATGACTGAGAGCATCCAACAAAATCCAGAAAGATCTATGTTACTTTCATACTCCTTTACTTTTGTACTGAAATTTAATACCTAGTGCTTTTTCTCTATTTGTTTTTTTTTTAGATGTGGGGGATCCTCGTCCCAGTTTTTGGAATCCTGGAGCTATTTGATGCTCTACCGTCTTCTCCTATGCCTGGTTCTCTTCTCCCCTCCTCTTCTTCTGTCTCCTTGGGTCAGATGAACCCATATCCTCTACATAAGGCATCTGGGATGGTGGCAGGACAAGCACTCTATTTGTTAAGTTCTTATTGATTGTCTCACACTATGAGAGGCACTTTTCTATCATGTTCATTAAATATTTACTAAGGACTTATTATGTGCCAGAAATCCCTCATGTAGCTTTGTAAAAGTAGTCATTTTTATCTCTGTTTTATATACAAGAAAGCTGAGGCTCTGGAAGGTAATCACTGTCTTAAGTTATTTAGATGAGGCATGGCAGAGCAGGGATTTGAGCCTCGCCTTTCTGATTTTATCAATCTGCATTATTTTCCATGGCACTATTTCAAAAGTTATAAAGAATGGATGAAGGAACTCTCAGAACTTCAGAATTTGGAAGGAACCATGAACATTCTCTCAGCAAGTGGTTCTTAAACATGTTCGATCAGCTTCATAAAAATCACGTGAATACTGTTTAAAACACATATTCCTGGGCCTTTCCACAATTGTTAGGTCTGGATTAAGCCAGAGATTTGTATTTTTAAAACACTGCCTATATTATTCAGATTCTCAGCCAGGTTAACAAAGGGGTCCTATAATCCAGCTATTACCTAGAGCAGGATTTTCTTTTTTTTCTTTCCCTCCCTCCCTCCCTTCTTTCCTTCTTCCCTTTTTCCCTTTCTCCCTCCCTCCCTTCCTTTCTTCCCCTTCCTTTCCTTTCTTTCCTTTCTCTCTCTTTCTCCCCTTCCTTCCCTCCCTTCCTTCCTCCCTATCTCTCCCTCTCCCCTTTCTTTCTTTCTTTCTTTCTTTCTTTCTTTCTTTCTTTCTTTCTTTCTTTCTTTCTTTCTTTCTTTCTTTCTTTCTTTCTTTCTTTCTTTCTTCTCTCTCTTTCCTTTCCTTTCTTTCCCTCTCTATCTCTCTCCACTTCCTTCCCTAGCTCCCTTTCTCCCTTCCTCCTCTTTCTCTATCTGTCTTTCTCTGTCTCTCTCTCTCATCTCTCTCCACTTCTCTCTGACAGGATCTTGCTCTGTCACCCAAACTGCAGACTGGAGTAGAGTGGTGCAACCACTCCCTCTAACCCCTAGCTCTGTCTCAAGTGATCTTCCTTTCTCAGGGTCTTGTAGCTAGGATTACAGGCTAAGCCACCATGCCAGCTAATTTTTTTTTTTTTTAATTTTCTGCAGAGACGTTTTCCAGGCTGGTCTAAAACACCTGTCCTCAAACAGTACCCTAGCCTTGGCATCTAAAATGCTGGGACTGTAGGCATGAGCCACCACTCCTGGCCTAGGCTTTCTTATTGATCTCAAGTGCAGTAAAGTGAAAGAAATCCTTAATTAGCAAACATATAAAACTACTCTGCTATCTTTAAGAAATACTTCTTTGTCCTGGGTTAAATTCAAAAAATTACATTACTAACATAAAATATATGTCTTATTAAAATGCCCAGGAAACTGTTTTCTCAATTGATTTTTAATCATTTTATACAACCGGGGAGAATTGAAGATTTTTCATGTACCATTTTATAAATGTGTACTTTTTACAAAGTATTGTGTTCTTGATTCTGTGTGTGTGGTATGTATGTATATAGTTGCATTTTGTCCTTTTGACAGTATTTGTGGGGTGGATGTTATCCCCAGGTGGGTGTTATCCCTATGTAATTACCTAAGTATACATAAAAATCTATTCCCTGTAGAAAAGGTTCTATTTATATCTCTTGCCCAATGATATATGGGATTCTTAGGCCTTTTTTGTTGATTAACTGAGTTCTCTGTAGATCCTAGTTATCAAGCTTTTGTCCAATTCATAATATGTAAATATTTTTTCCCACTCTGAAGGTTGTCTATTTCCTTTGGTTGTTGTTTCCTTAGTTGTATAGAAGCTTTTCATTTTAATTAAGTCCTGTGGTTTATTTTTGTTGTAGTTGCAATTGCTACAGAAATTTTCTTCATAAAATCTTTCCCCAGGCCAATATCTTCAGGTATTTTCCCCACACTTTCATCAAGGATTTTTATTCTCTTATGCCTTAGGTTTAAAGTTTTTATCCATCTTAAGTCAATTTTTGTAAGTGGTGAGAGGTATGGGTCCAGTTTCAGTTTTTACATGTGGTCTATCCAGTTCCCAACACCATTTAGTGAATAAAGATTCTTTCCCCCAGTGTGTGTACTTATTTGTTCAAAGATCAGGTGGCTGTAAGTTGTTCATTTCATCTCATGGTTTTCTATTTGGTTACAAATGTCAATATCTCTATTTTTGTGCTAATATCATGCTGTTTTGATCATTCTGACCTTATAGTGTAGCCTGAAGTCTGGTGGGGAGATACCCCTGGCTTTGTTTTTATTAATAAGAATTACCTTGGCTATATGGGTTTTTTCTGGTTCCATACAAAATGCAGAATTATTTTTTTCTAAATATTGAAAGTATGATGTTGGTATTTTAATGGAGATTGCCTTGAATCTGTAGATTGCTTTGGAAAGTACAGACATTTTAACAATGTTGATTCTCCCTAGCAGTGAGCATGGTATGTTCTTCCATTTGTTAATATCTTCT
>CAUYQV010079361.1:0-12726 GCA_963574575.1 Galagoides demidoff
CTTTAAGTATAACACACAGATGGTATGTGACTACCCATCTATGTTTCCTCTCAAACTCAACTTATTTTAAACAAAATTGCTTATCTCCTGTCCCAAGACAATCCTGAAATCCACTCCTCCCACAATGCTCCCAAGCCTTACTTATGGTCATTACATCCTTCAAGTTATTCAGACCCAAAGCCTTGATGACTCTAATTAGAAATCCAATCTGCTCTAGCTTCAAAATGAATAAAAAAATCCATCCGTGTCTCAGTACCACCAGGGCAGCCACCTTGCTGGATGCTAGTGATCCACCACCACCTTGCACATTACTGTTTCCAGCAGTCTCTCTCCTGCTACCCACTATTGTCTTTTCTCAGCATAGCTGATAAAGTCATCTTTTTAAAATAGAGGCCAAGTCACTTCATTCTGCTTGAATACTTCCAATGGTTTCCCATCTTACTCAGGGTAGAAGCCAGTTTCCCGCAGCCTAGAAGGCCCTGTACAACGTGGCTTATATTTCTGATGTCATTCCTACTATGCTCTCCTTCCTCACTTGTTCCACCCATGGCAGCCTCCTTACTGTTCCCTCGACCTGAAATAACATTCTCCCACGCACCCACATGGTCACTGCTCATGGCCTCCAAAGCTGTGCACAAAAGTCCCCCATTCTGTGAAATCTTTCCTGACCATCCTCTTTAAAATGACAAACTTCCCTATACCCCTCCTTGCTTTGTTTTTCTCCACAGAACTTACCACCATGAAACAAGCAAATCTCACCTATGTGTTTACTGCCTGCCTCCCTTCACAATAAAGTCCCCTGAGAGCTTGGATTTTTGTCTGTTTTGCTCCCAGCTGTACCTCATGGTCCAGAACTGGAATAAACACATGCTAGATGTCCAATAAATACTGTGAATGATTTCTATCTGCAAATCATAAGATTGCATGGGATCATTTTTTAAGTTTTTAAAAAATATTTTCAAGTAATTACTTCTATGAATAAAAAGAAAATGGAAACGTCACAGTACAGAGTATAATAGAGGACTTAAATCTGAATTGAGCACCAAGGCAATAGTAATTGCATTTATAATTAAACACAGTTTTTTTTTTCTATTTTTACTTTTATTTGCTTACTTTCTTAAATAATCTTTGTCAAAATGAAGCATACAAGTACAATTAATGCATCCTTTTTTTGCTCTTGAAGTATCTTGATGCCAAAAGTCATATTGTTATTACAACTATGTGAAAAATGCTATGTCTGCCATATATCAATTTTTAAATTCCATATTAAATTTATTTTAAGATAATGTACGTAATTGCTCATAAAATGATACACAGCTAAAAGATTTCCTTATTCTGGCATAGCTAGAGAACGCCATCTGGCTCAAGGTGAGAGAAACCACGCTATTATACTAAGTGCTGTTATAAATAGAGTATTAGTGTTTCTAAAGGAACTCCTTTCTAAGATGAAATGAAGTTGTGGCATTTTACTTGTTTAATAAATATTTTCTAAACCAAAATTACATAGACATAGCAAGAGAAGTTAAAAATAATAATATGGGTAGTTTACATATCCTACATGTATACTGGATATTTAATCCATACATTTATTTTAGGTAAGTAAAGACTTGTTTTTTACTTCCATCTTACAGATGAGACTCCTGGGACACTAAAATGATAAGACATTAAACAGAAATCTTAGTAAAGCTAGAATTCAAATACAGGTGACCTGGCTACAGAGCCCACACACTTAAGTGTCATGCGACCTGCCTCTTCTCAGATGGCAAATACCAAGCACACCCAGTTTATGTGCCTTTCAGAACATTAAAAAATAGTTTGAAATTTGCCTTGAAGGGTTTACAGTCTAAAGATGTGGGCCCTCAATTTTGATGGTATATCACTTTATCAAAAATTAAGATGCCCGGGACAAAGGATTGGATCCTTTTAATACAGTTTCATATGTATCCAGAAGAAAAAAACTATTTATACTAGAATGTTTATCGCAGCTCAATTCATAATCACCAAGATGTAGAATCAACCCAAGTGACCTTCAACTCATGAATGGATTAATAAACTGTGGTATATGTATATTGTGGAGTACTAGTCAGCCATTAAAAAATGGAGACGTTAATTCATACCTTCTGTATTATCTGAATGGAGTTGAAGAACATTCTTCTTAGGAAAGTATCACAGGTGTGGAAAATCAAGTATCCAATGTAAGCAATACTAATATGAAACCAATAGATAAACAACCACACCCCCACATGAGAGAAAAACAAAATTAAATTCAAGTGGGGGAGGGAGAAAGGGGAGAAGAGAGGAGGAAGGGAAATTGGAAAGCTCTCACCTAATGGGCATAATGTTCCCGTATATAGCACACCCCCTCAGTGAAGAATTCAATTACAACTTGAACTTTACCTAACAAGTATAAACAATGTAACCTAATCATCTGTACCTTCATATTAATCTGAAATTTAAAAAGAAAGAAAGAAAGAAACCTCAGAGAACAAAAGTTTAATATTAAATAAATAAATAGAGATGTTGCACTCGATGGTTCTGACGCCCTGGAACCTTGTATGTCCAATGTCATTCTATTCGAATACATTTCAATATTACAAACAACACATTCAAAGAATGAAACAGGAGAAGGCAGCCCTGGAGTGCATTTGTTTATTCCGGTTCAGCAGTGGTAGAAATTTGAATTCCAGGTGTCCAAGCAAAGTTCTGGAACCCAGAAAGGCTATAAGCATACCCAGGAGATGCCCCTTCTTTCATAGGCTCCCAAGCCTTGCAGGGGATGGCAGGCAAAGAGCCAGGCCTTTGTATTCCAGCTTTGTCTGCATTCTGTGGCCAAGTCTTCTGGGAACTCTGACTGGCATGTTTGACAAACACATTCTGCTCATTTGGTCCCCAAAGCTCTGGCATGCGGGTAACAATCCAACACCTGCCACAGAGGGACAGATCGAACTAATAAGTCCCCTGACATCTCCAGTTTTTATCTCCGCGACTTCATGGTCAGTCTCTGAGAGTTCATGTTAATAGTTGGGTGGTGGGCTTTTAGCCACACTTCAGCTTGATTAGAGACATTTTCCCTTAAGAACTTCAATTTAAAAGAAAGAAAACACCCTATGCTGTGAAGTTCGTAGTAAAAACAAAATGGCTTACAAAAACAGTGCTGGTGGTGGGGTAAATTGATCAAAACTTTTTGGAAAGCGATTTCACTGTCTCTACCAAGAACAGCAACATAGTCCATTTCATCAGACCAAGTGACTCAACTCTGGGAAATTTATTTTAAGGATCCAGTTCCCTAAAAGTGTAAATGTGGGGTGAAGGAAACTAAATACAAAACTGACTTTGTCACCTGCCATAACAGTGACAAATTTGAAACAACTTTCAAGTTCCAAAATGCATCAGTTAAATGAATTGGGCCATATCCCCTCAATTGAATTTGATACTCCAAACAAAATTATAATTTAAAATATTATTTATTCATTGAAAAATGTCTATGACAAGTGTAAGGGTAAAGCCAGTTATACCCATGTCTTTGTATGAAAAAAGAAATGAACAATTACAGACTTGATTAAAATGGCAAAACAATTTGTGATTTTCTGAACTTTTATTAATTAGATTTCTGGCATGGTTGTACTATTAAATATTCAAGAAATAGATATTCATTAGTGGAAAACATCAGAGAAGAGTTTTACATCAGCTTGTTCTTTCTGTATTCTCTCTCTAGGTGGGAAATATTATAGACCTATACAGTTGTGGTTTTATTTATTTTTTTAATGTGTTTAGTGCTTTGGGAAGAGAATGCATATTTATTTTCATGAAATTATTTGTACTTCTAGTTCAATTACCACACCGTTTGAGTATTTTTTTAATCCAATGCCAAGGCAAAATGGTCATGATTTACAAAATATATAATAATCTTTTTTCATTTTTACCTTTAAAGTCAATACTTATATAAAAAGAAGCCTGGGAAACATCAGAAAGAACCATCAAGGGAAGGCAAATTATGTCATATCATTCTGGGATGACCATTAGTTTCCATCTAATGAAGGCAGCTTTGGCCAAAAGCAATTTTATCAGCCAAGACATCATCACAGGGCATGGCTTTTCCAGGGGGTCCTATTCAGCCAGTGCTTGCCTCTTGCAATTCATGATTCTCTTTTTCCTGTTTTCTGCCAATTCCCACTTCCTGAAACCAATCTTCAGTTTCAGTTTGGAGCTGAGATTCCCATTCTCTCTGCCAAGAAACCTGTGAGAGCAATGCTTTTATCTTCCAAGGAATGTGCCAGTTCAGGAAGCCAACACCCATCACAGTTACATTCACTCAGGGCCATTCAAATATGCTAATGCACAAAGCAGGCGGGGCAGGGTGGAAGGCCACTCTGGGTCACAGAGACTGGATGTTAAGGTCTCAGTTCCACCCATTGCTCAGTTTTACAACCTTGACCAAGGTCATTTCTGGTCTCTGAGCCTCCTGTTCCTCATTGTGAAGGGGTGATAATAAACCACATTTCAACCAAGTTGCCATGATGATTGCATCAGATGACATAGGCAAAGCATCTGACACAGAGTAAACACTGGGTAGTCTCTGTTATTATTATCTCAGGTATTTCATTTAGCAAACAGAGCTAGTGCCATCTACCTTTTAACACATAAGCTAACTCTGATGATCAAAAAACTGTCAACCGCATCTTTGCTCCATTGTGCTTTATCTTTCTTTCCCCTAGTGATTTTCACTGACCAGCACCTAGTGCTTACATAATGTACATATGTTGGAAATTACAAAGGCAAATAGGGAGAGCAGGGGAAGAAAGAAATATAAAAAGGGAAGCATGAGCTACGTAGTTTATAATGTATCAATATAAGAACACACATCATTTAATTTCTTTTTTTATTAGATCATAATTGCGTACATTAATTCTATCATAGGATACAGTGTGTTGCTTCCATATACAGTTTGAAAAACTCTTATCCAACTGGCTAACATAGCCATCATGTCTTTCTCATAATTGTTGTGTTAAGACATTTATATTCGACCTTTAGACAAATTCACATGTACCCTAATAGGATAAATCATAGGCGTGATCCCCACAATATCATTCTCTTCGCACACTTCCAGGTTGTTGTGAAGTCGGCATTGTGAGGACTGAACATGTGTAAGAAGGATGTCTTACACGTAGGATGCACCCAGTTAATGTTCCTGCTACTATTATTAATTGCTACTAGAGTTGTTGTTTTGCAATATAATCTTAAGCCAGTCAACTCACTTCTCCCATTTTTCGTTTTGTCCTCTGTGAGGCAACAAAAATAAATCTAATGTCGTATGATGCAGAAAGATGGCGCCCACAAAAGTGTTAGTAAATTGTAAGTTGCTAAATACACATGAGGATACTAAAAGATTTGGCTGTGCGAGACCTTCTCTCATCGTTTGTTCACCCAACCCAAACGTTGACTACCCATATAAAAGAAGAAGATAAATCAAGAAGCTAAAATCAGAATCTGAGGCGCTGTTGAGCATCCTTCCTGACCCTGGTATGGACAGTCTGAAAATGAGCACAGGCCAGCCTCGTAACAGCATAAGAGATGCTACCTTGAAACACCAGAGTGACCTCCCTTACAATAAGATTGCAGCATCTTCATAATTTATTGAATCACCGGATTTATGAATGATATTTTCACCATCTTGTTTTACACAAATTCCAACTTTTCCTTCTATATTGGGACCACTGGATAGAATATTTGTCGTGGAGTTTACTGATAGCAGAAAAAAAAAAACGTGTTAAATATACACACACCATGCACACCAAATGGATCTTTAATTTTAGGCTGCCATTCCTTTCATTGAGCTCTTCCCAGGGTTTCCTGCAGTGTGAATAATAACAAAGTGCCTGGCCTGCTTTTTTCTTATAGATGCATGAACTGGCACTGGAAGCATTCATCAGAAGAGAATAGTCCACCCAGAGGGCTCACTGAGGAAAGGGCTATAAAAATCTGCACAGGAAGTCACATCACACAGCAATTATGCCAACTGGTCAGAGGCACTAAATACTTAATTCTTAACTTTGTAGTTGCTGGAAGTATGACTTAAGCATTTAGAGAGATGTGCCCAAAATCAGAATCAAAACTTTATGAGGAACTTAATTGTCAAATTGTAAACCCAATCCTGCTGCTCCAATATGTGTTTTGGAGTTAGTGCGGAAGAAAACATCTCCTCATTTCCCAAATTCCAGAATGCTAGAAAATATATTATTAAAAAAAAATTTTTTTTAAATATTACCAAATTTAAATACAGCAAAATGAAATCCCAGCGTGCCAGTAATAAGGAGGGAATTCCAAGACAAAATACAAAGAGGAAACTAATGCACAGGTGCCTCTCTGGGGCATCCAAGGAGGTCAGAGCAGTAACAGCCTGAAATGGGGCCTAATATCTCCACCAGGAGGAGCTGTTCTGCTGGAACAGAGGTATCAGCAGTAACTGTATCTCTAAAACAGGATCCAGAAAAAGTCCCTGATGGCCCACATCAGACAGGGAAGCTTGCTACACACACACACAAAAAAAAATTGTTATTCCTACTTTACAAAGGAAGGAAGTGATATTTTTTTCCTAAAATATTAACTATGCAACACAGCTTAGGAACTAAGAAAGCACCAGGCCTTCGTCAAAGAGCAGATAAAGAATATATTTTAAGAAATCAGGGGAGAAGCCTTTGCAATGGACAGAAATAGAACTGCTAACACAAAACAGAGCAAATAGCCTAGAAGGGGAAGTAACAAGAACAGAAGTGGTAATAATAGCTACAACTTGGGTTACTATGTGCCAATTTCAGTATTAGATGCACTGTCAGACCATCCTCTCAAAAACTTTATGAGGTCGGTATTACCATGTAAATGGTTAACAAATCAAAAGATGGCAACCTAGAAAAGTTAAATGGTATAAGTTTCCATAGTTAATAGGCGGTAGAGCCAGGATTAGAACCCAGAAAAGTTCGATGCTAGAATTTGAGAACATACTCTTGTGTAATCCTGCCACAGATAGTAACAAGTACTGCAATGATACCAGAGAATCAGCCAAGGGATGTTCATATGTTCCAGAATTAGGTAGGAAGAAAGATATATCAGAACATATAACATGCTTACCTTCTCTAGTTTTTAAGTCAGGCTGACTAAACATTTTTATTTCTCTGCCAGGTGCAGTGGCTTACGCCTGTAATCCTAGCACCTGGGAGGTTGAGCCAGTGGATTGCCTGAGCTCACAGGTTCGAGACCAGCCTGAGCCAGAGAGAGACCTCATCTCTAGAAATAGCTGGGCGTTGTGGTGGGCACCTGTAGTCCCAGCTACTTGAGAGGCTGAGACAAGAGAATAGCTTGAGCCCAAGAGTGTAAGGTTGCTATGAGCTATGACGCCACAGCACTCTACTGAGGGCAACAACTGAGACTCTGTTTCAAAAATAAATAAATAAATAAGCAAACACTCTTATTTCCCAAATGCTTTAATTGGAGTAGCCACATTTAAGCCTTGCTTAGGCTAATTCAAAGTATTTGAGAGTGTCACAATTCTAAGGATTGCTTTGCTCATGACAATTTCAGTCTCATGGTCACCAGATGGAGTATTATATCTTTTCACAGCTAACAATATAGATATTCAGAGAAATCAAGCCATTCGTTCAAAATTACAAAAGCAGACAGTGTTTAAACTCAGGTTTTTAGTAGGATACTTGTATTCTGGGATGTTAGCATAAGCCTACCCATAGGTACTTGACCACCGTGAGAGGTCAAAACAAGCAACCCTTAATTTGCTTTACTTCATAAATATAACATAAAACATAAATTTGTCACTTATCACTTTAAAAATTGCTCTTTTCCAACCCCAATGTCATGAACTGATTATTGTTGACTAAATTAACATAAAGCCAAATTAAAACTAAAAGAGGTCAAATTAAATTTCTAAAGATTGTGCAAACAAACCAAGCTTTCCAACTCAGAGCCCAGGCTTCTTCCTCCCAGGCCACACACCCTCATACCATGGTTTATTCATGGCATTCACCACCAAGGGGAGGTTGACAGTCTCATTGGTTTAATTGTACTGGTTTCATCTTGTGTTTCATTTTTCAAAAAAAATGACATAAGTCTCACCTGTAGAAGTAAGGTCATCTTGCTGATGAGTAGCTAGGGTCTCCCCTCCCTTTTTTTTTTTTTTTTTTTTTTTATAATGTGCCTTGTGATCTTTCACAAAAGCCACAGCTTGAATCATTTATAAAAATACCACTGAATTACACCCTCTAGCTAGGCAGGAAAATCGGTTTAGTGATTCATGATCTCAGTCACTCTTTCTTTTTGGTGTGCACTAACTCTATAATTCTGTTACTTTTTTTTTTTTCTTCTTATCCCTGCATTTGAGGGAGATAAGGAAAGAAAAAAAGAAGGAGAGAAAGAAAACAAAACCATACCATGATTTTCTGAGTAAATTGAACAAAAGTAATGTCACAAAACTGAATTACATCCCATTAAGGAAACTCTCCAGAGCAATAACATAGCCTATGAAGAAGCTGAAAATCTCCTCCCTAGTGGTTGAAGAGGAAGACAGGCGGTGAACCTAATGGGATTTACCTCTGTAGTGGATGCCCAGCTACAAGCAGCCTCAAGAGTGTTGGAACAATGGAAGTTGTTCAAGTCGTGAAGTACAGAAAACTTAAGACCATTCTTCAGTTTCTAAGTTTCTATTGCTTTATCCTTATGTCCGGATCCCTTGATGCCTCTCTGTCTGTCTCTCTCTCTCACACACACACACATTCACACACTCACACACACACAGAGTTACACAAATTCAAATGGAATGCTGCACCATCAACATCCAGAGTTATTTGGTTACTATCATGTTGATTGCTTCACAATAAATTAAATTATGTAAAAATCAATTTGGAGTAGTATATTTATCATTCCTTATATAAAAAGAAATTTGAAAAGTCACAACACAAGCCCCATAACACTTTTTTGTGTCCTGTGTTTCCTCCACCCTCCCAATCAATTTACTTTAGCCAAGAATTGAAGTAGCAGCGTGTGCTATCTTATTATAAACAGTCACCAAAGCACTGAATTTTTACTGAACATCACTGGGCTATATCATACTTGTTTAGCTTAGGAAAGAGAACCAGAAATGGGGAAGAGAGAAACACAGAGAGAGGAGTCACAGGCCCTTCTTAATCAACAACTGCAGGTGGGTACACAAAAGAAAACCTCCACAAAAACATTGGGTTTTTTCCAGAACATATATTCTGCCAATAGTGCTTTTGTAGTTCTAAGCGAATCAACAAGCACCACAACCAATCTCCTCCATAATTTACTCACATTTATTCTGAGGTTCATGCCACAGTTCTGAATGCCATGTCTAATAGCCATGTATAAAATCCATTCACAGCAGAACTACTCAGGAAGATCTCAGATGATTACCAGCCTGATGTAACCCACTATTATTATATTCAGTGAATATTTCTTGACTGTATTCTTTACTCTGCGAACTCTAATGTACATTAAAAATACAAGAATTACTAAATGCTATTCCCTGTTCTGGAGACACATATAGTTGACTAGACAAAATTCCAAATGGTCCAATATTTTAAAATTAGACAAAGTCCTACTTTGAAAAAAATTGAAATTTACATTTTCAAGCGTATTCTTAACAGCTAGTAAAATTAATGCAAGTGATTAGAAAAAAAAAATCCCAAACACAAAAGTAACAATTTTCCCCTTTGTGGTAGAGTCTAGTCTGTTCTGTTTCAAATAGAAACCTCAAGTTTTATGTTATGGGTATACAGCAATTATCCAAAATCATTCCTTATCCCCTTTGAAAAAGATCATCATTTAAAAACTAACAAACCTCCCTTTATTACTAACTTGCTTCCAAAAATGTTTTCTAAGACAAATGGAGCATGACAACTTTTTTCCTATTGTTTCTCGGATTATTTTAGAGCTTGAACAAAGAGGCATTATTTTAACTATGCCTTGCGTGGACAAATGCTGAGATAAACAGAAAGGAGACATCTGCTCTTGGCTCCTTCTGGCTTCCCTTCTTGCTTATAGAATCAAATTTTCCTACTTGATGTAGAAAATGGGATGTAAAGGTCATCCTTGGCACCTATCCTGTATGCCCCATTTAATTATATATTAATCACCCCTAAATCACATTGTTTGATAAGGTTTCACAACTCTCAGGGGTGAATACATTTTTTAGATGGAGAAACGTCTCATGCAAATAAACTGTCAAATAATCTAATGCATGAGCAATGGGAAACTCTTATATAACAGTTTTCATGTGAGGTATGAGTTGAACAGTCAAGCGGTTTTAGTTCACTAAAAGAAAGGTTCATTTCTCTCTTTCAACCCAGTGTCTATTAACCTTTTACTGTCTATACAGTGCTAGGCATTGAGGATGCAAAAACACCAAAGAATTTCTTAAACCATTCACTGGAAAGTTTTTGTTTAAGTGAGAAAAGTTCTTCGACTCAAATGGCTGGTCATTCTAGTATCCTTGAGCTGATATTAAAAACAATTGACTTAGCTTTATCAATCAGCTTTTGAAAACAATGGGCTCGAATCCACTGGCTAGAAAAATTGCCTGCTTCATCTTAAAAATAAACTTATTTGACACATCTATAGTTTTCTGTTGTAAAACACCTTGTGCTACAGTTTACAAATTTATCATCCTGATTAAATATAATTTTGTATCAGCAGTTGTCTAATTTTCTTTAATTTTCTTAAAGAAAAAAAAGCAATTCATCGTCATATCATTCTTCATGACTGACATGGCAAGTGAGGCCCCTCGAATTGGACTCCAGCCACCTCCAGCCCTATTTCTCACTCTTCTTCTTTCCCCCAGGCTATCACACTTTGCCATCCAACTCTCTATCACACAAGTTAAAGTCACTAAATATTATCTGTACAAACAGCTCGAGCATGTTAGTACTGTCATAATTTTGACCCCGTACATTTCTGCTTTAAAGGGCTTTTCTTGCCCTTTTCTTGTTTTCTTTGAAAAATTCCCATGTACTTTTTCATTTGAACTCAAATGTGACCTATCTGACACTTTGTCTGACTCTCACCCCCTCCAGACACATGTACGTCCTCTAACAGAGTGAGGTTTCACAGTGAGTATAGGATTCCATACACTCTGAGCCTTACATCAGACCAAAAGGAGATGTGCATATGGGTTCTGGGTTTTTTTTTTTTTTTTTGAGACAGAGTCTCACTTCATCACCCTCAGTAGAGTGTCATGGAGTCATATCTCACAGCAACCTCCAACTCCTGGGCTTAGGTGATTCTCTTGCCTCAGCCTCCCAAGTAGCTGGAACTACAGGTGCCCGCCACAATGCCCGGCTATCTTTTTGTTGTAGTTTGGCCCGGGGTGGGTTTGAACCCACCACCCTTGGTATATGGGGCCAATGCCCTACTCACTGAGCAACAGGCACCGCCCCTGCATATGGGTTTTGAACTGGAGGGGTTTCTTTGATTGTTATTGTTTGCTCTGTTTTGTTTTGATTGTGTATTTTGGTGTAATTTTTTGTCTGAAGATTATATAAGAAAGAAGTTTGCACATATGCATGGAAGGAGAGGATAGAGAAAGAAAACACAGCATGGCACCTTAGGAATTTCTCTAGTTTTATAAGTAGAGTCCAAGAAAATGATACCAGTGCTCATAGAAAGAGGAAGTACAGGTAAAATCTAAAGGCACACTATTAATGAATGGCATAATGAAGATTACTACCTCTCGAAAGCCAAGGTAATCACAGCTGCCTACATATAAATGTCATCACATGTTCTCCAAAACATGATATAGATCAACAAGTACAATAAACCCACACAACTACCATACTTAGAGGATGAACAGCTGATAAATACCACCATAACTTTAAATTAACTGTGTTGGGAAAAATAAATGCTAATCTTCAGCAAAACTTTCCCTACAACTTCCGCAACAAGACTATTCAGAAAGCTAAGGTGGGATGGGTGAGAGGCAAAGGAGCATATCCAGAAAAATTAGACAGGATATGGAAGGGAGGTATTTATTAAGCTGTCTTACCTTAAATGATAAAATATTAATAAAGAGCTCAGGAATGTCAAAGCACTGACTACAGGGAAAGGACTTAAGATTGGGTGTAATGCTTAAGGAGACAGTCTTGAAAAGAAACATTCTGGAGAAAAAGAGAATAAAAGGGAAAGAAAGAGGCACTCACTGGATGTTAGTCAATGAATAAAAAGGTGCCATGCATGGCGGCTTATACCTGTAATCCCAGCACTTTGGGAGCCAAGGCAGGAGGATCACTTGAAGCCAGGAGTTTAAGATCAGCCTGGACAACAGAGAAAGATCCTGTCTCTACCAAAAATATATCTATATCTATATGTGTATATATGTCTATATATATCTATATAGATATAGATTTACATGGCATATAAATATACCCTGCCTCTACCAAAAATATATCTATATGTGTATATAGATATATATGTATATAAAAATTAGCCAGGCATGTGATATGTAGGCCCAGCTACTCGGGGGGCTGAGGCAGAAGGATATGCTTAAGCCCAGGAGTTTGATGCTACAGCAAGCTATAATGATACCAATGCACTCCAGCTTGGAGACAGAGTGAGATCCTGTCTGTAACAAAAAGGAAGGAAGGAAAGAAGGAAGGAAGGAAGGAAGGAAGGAAGGAAGGAAGGAAGGAAGGAAGGAAGGAAGGAAGGAAG
>CAUYQV010079364.1:0-10525 GCA_963574575.1 Galagoides demidoff
GAATCTTTCTAAATGCAGAATATAAATGTCTTAACACAGTAACTAAGAAAAAGACATGAAGGCTATGTTAACCAGTTGGATGAAAGTATTTCAAATTGTATACAGAAACAGTACACTGTACCCCATGATAGTATTAATGTACACAGCTATGATTTAATTTAAAAAAAAAGAAAACATAAAAAATAAATAAAAAAAATTTTCTGAAGAGATGGGTGATATAAATGTGTTTTTAAATAATGTATAATGAAAGAAGACAAAATTTGGAAAATCTATGTAACTTAGCTAACCAATATTTTCCGAATGACCAATGCCTAATGTCACAAAGTCACACATAGGTAAAAATCTATTGAAAGTATAATATGACTGTGTCTCAAGATGAAAAGATTTTAATATGATAGGGTCATTATATTACATTTATTGCTAGAGCTTCAGATTTCACATTGCAACCACTTTTGAAGAAACTATTCTCAGGTTTTGTTGTGGTAGTAAAGAAGAGTGTGTGCAGTATTATGTGAAAGGGCTATTAAAGTTCACCTCCTTTTTCCAACTATGTATCCTCTGTGCAAGGACAAATACCTTCATGGACTTCAAGTAAAGAAACATACTGCAACAGATTAAATATACAGGCAGGTATGAAAATCCAGATGTATTCTATTAAGGCAGACCTGAAAATAATTTGTAAAAGTGGCTAAACAAAGCCGCTTTCCTCACTGTTTTAGAAAATATATTAATCAGGCTTAGCACATATAGTTCAGTGGTTACCATATACACCAGGGCTGTTGGGTTTGAACCTGACCCAGGCCTGCTAAACAACTAAGACAACTATAACGAAAAAAATAGTCGGGTGTTGTGATGGGCACCTGCAGTCCCAGCTACTCGGGAGGCTGAGGCAAGGGAATTGCTTAAGCCCAGGAATTGAGCTTGCTGTGAGCTGTGATGCGACAGCACTCTACCAAAGGCAACAGAGTAAGACTCTGTCTCAAAAAAGAAAAAAAAGGAAAGAAAATACATTTACTTATTTATATTAATGTGCAATGGGTTTCTAATATATTTAAAATAAGAACTGTTTTAAATATATTGGAAAATATTTAAACACTTCTTAGTCTTACTTTCTAATAAGGCAAATATTGATAGGTACAACTCATATAATAAAAACTCTTTGAGATCCCTAATTTTTAAAAGTATGTGGTAGGATCCTGAGGCCAAATTATACAAGAACTATTGATGTGGGGGACACAAGCATCTTCATATATTGCTGATAGGAGTACAGATTGGTACAAACTATTTGGAAAAAAAGTAACATCTATCAGAAGTTAAATTTACATGCCCATTGATTATGCAATACAATACAACATTAGTTGTAATAACAAAACAAGGATTCAGCAAAGGGGAAGTTAAACAAAGTATATAACAGTAGTTGCTATTTAAATAAGTACACACAGAAATTGAATCAGTACATATTTTATACACATTAAAAAGGTTTTTATTTGAGGCTACACATATATTTCCAAAATACTGTAAGTATTAAAAATAGTTATAGAAAATTATTTTTAGTATATCTCATTGGTGTAATGATTACAATTGTCTGGTTACAGAGATAATGCCCAGAAAGTAGGAGCCAGAGTTATATTAGGGAAATAATTTGGAGTTGAAGAAGGGTGAAAGGAGACATTCAGAGTTCATTCACAACCCTCCATAGTTTATTACTTATGTATCCATTTTTTCTTTAAAAATATTAACTATTAAATATAATACTTAGCAATTGTAATGAACACTAAGCAATGATACATCTCCTGGCATGTAGTAAATAATTGTAATATAGGTATTAATATTATGTTTGCCATATAACTTACATATGGATTAGAAGTATGGTTGAATAAGTGAATGACCACTTCATATACTCATGTGACCCCATCAGTAGAATGTTTTCCAAAAAAGTACTGAATGATAACCTGACAGAAATATTATGAATCATATTTTTGCCTTTAAGTATATATTTAAGTGATTTCTAGGGTTGAATTCTAACATTATTTGCTACTATTATTATTTACAAATGTACAGCCATAATATTTTAGTAATGAAAGTTCTGTACCAAATGTCTTCCACCAAAAACTTCTCTGAGCAGCTTTGAAATCTTAAAAATTTCTTTTTCATTTATTTGTTTTTATAGCATTCTCTGTTCCCTCTTAATTTTATTCTCAGTGTATGGAGGGGCTCCTGCAACAAATCAGCAAATACTCACTTAGTTTTCCACTGTGCTGTGATGGAAGCATTTTATAAAGTTATGACAAGAATTTAGCAAACTAGGTTTTTTGTTTGTTTGTTTTTTGCAGTTTTTGGTCAGGACCAGGTTTGAACCCTCCACCTCTGGTATATGGGGCTAGCACCCTACTCCTTTGAGCCACAGGCACTGCCTGCGAACTAGTTTTGAAATTAGCAATTTCATAAACTAGAATTTGTTTAAGAGAAAACTCTATTCTTAGGATGAGCTTATCTTTAGGATAAAGTTATACTGTGATGCAATTTACTTTACTAAAATGAAAAAATCCTCCAGATTTTATTATAATTCTTTTTAGAAACTATGTAGTGATTGCCAATACTTTTTTATTGAGGAGTCAGGAAATCTGATCATACAAACATATACAGACAAACTCATGTCAACTGTATATGCAAATGTTTTTGTATAAAGCAGGGCTTACATCATTGTGTAAAAAATGGATGAACCTTTCTGGAAGAGCAAAAATTAATTTATCCCAAGCATCTTATTGAAAGAAAAAAAGCTCAATTCATTTTGAATAATGTTGGGAGATAAAGCACACCAGTGTTTTTCTTTATTTCTTTTATTAATGAGTTAGGGTATAAAAACTCAATGAAAATTACATTAAAAACTCATAAACATTGTTCAAATCTTTTCTCACCATCAGTCATGTTCATAAAACTGACATTTCTATTTAAATGGTAGTTAATAAAAATTGGATTTTATTTAGTGAGTCTAACAGCACATGGGCTCACTCATTTACTCATGAGGCATCCGTTGGATGCTTCCTCTATGCCATGCCCTGTGCAGGTTACTGAGGCTCTCGTCTTCAGGAAGACATAATTCTTGCATTCTTTAAGTTCAATGGCCAGTGGAGCAGACAGACCACAGAGCCTGGAAATAAAACTCATCAAATAAATTAATAAATTTCCTACAAAAAGTGCTACATATCTCAGTGCTGAATCTCAACTACCATCACATATTTGAAGCACTCCCTTTGGGAAGCTATGTTCTGATGCCAGCACCTCGTCCACCCTTTTTAAAGCACTTTTTCTAGGATGAGTTCGTGAACTTAATTGTCATACCTCGTACAAATCTCTTGGCCTTCTAGAAAAAGAGCTCCAAAATTGCTTTGAAGCATGGCCTAGGCACTGGCTTTAGTGCACAGCTTCCCAAGGAGAGAATACTTTAAAGGTGACCCTAGTGATACTCAGCAGTGAAGTATTCTAACACTGTTTCTAGGATTGGTTCATGAACTTAATTCTCTGACCTCCCATATTATAAAAATTACTATATTATGGGCATAATAAGAAAAGGTGATTAATTTGGGTTTGGGGACAGGCAAGGGAAAATTTCTTAGAAGAAGTAGTTTTGGGGATAACGAGGCATTCATAACATTAAGGGCATTCCAGGCAGAAATTTTCACTCACAGAGGCATGAGTGGAGCTTGTACTGAAGTATGGGAACTGAATAATTTGGGGAAGCTGTATCCTAGGTGTACAAAACAGATGAATATAGTGGGTTAATGTTTGTCAATCACAGAGGGCATTTTATGTCCTGCAAATAATTTAAGACTTGAAGCAATAGCCTTGGGAATGAAGATAAATGAAAACGAACCATAGTTTAGAGGCAGAATTTATAGAATGAATGACAAGGTAAGATTAAGGGATGAGAAAGAAAAAGACTTTTAGATTTATGGTTCATGTAAGTCATTGTTTGTGTTATTGATCAGAAGAAATAATTTACAAGAAAAAGTAGATTTAGAAAGAAAATGATGAATTTTATTCCGGTATGTTAAATCTGAATTTTCAGGCAGGAGAGAGACCTAGGTTGGAGGAAAGATACTCTCACATCTTTGTAACATTCAGATGAGTAGAAATCACCAGTCCCAACTGTGTATTGTTCATTGGCTTGTGACTAGTGAGTTTTATTTTTCTTTTTTCTATAGGGGTTCTTAAGCAAACTTAACTTTGTAATAAGAAAGTCTCATAAATGTCTGAGTCTTACCTCTAAATTTTCTCTTAAAATGCAGATTTTTAAAATGAACGTACTCCACATCCTTAACAGAGCTGTTTTAAAGATCACATTATTTTTGTGAAATCTCTTTAACATGTAGGATATACAAGCATAGCAGATTTAGAAATTAAAAATTTAAATTAGATTAACACCAGCAAACATGATTTTGAGTAATGAATGAATAAATTTGTTGGGAAAGACTCTGTTTATAGTTCTATTTGTCAAGTATGGTCATTTGTTGTAACGTAGTCTAATGGTTAGGAGTGTGGGTTCTGAGTCAAATGCCTGGATTCCAGTATCAACCACTTATGATCTCTTTGACTTTGGCCAAGTTATTTAACCTTTCCTATAAAACAGAAATAATTGGAGTGTCTACCTCATAGGTTGTTACAAGGATGAAATGAGTTAGTGTATACAAAGAACATAAAACAGTGGCTGGTACATAATGAAGGTCTCAGTGTGTACTAGATATTTTCATTATCATCATCAGAGGCAACAGCAGCATTACAGTCATTTATCATTAAGAAATGACAGGATTTTAGTGCAGGAGGGATGTCAGAGATAATCATATTGGTTTTATAGATGAGGAAAGAGAGCTGAGAAAGGTTGAAAAGTATGTTCAAGAATGCATAGCTCGTGAGTGACAGCACTGACCTACACGCTTCTCAGATCAGAATATTCGTGCATCCGTGCCAACCTGTGTTAAAGCAGGATCTGTGCCTTCATGAGCAGGTTATATAGGTCTTAGAAAAGAATTGCAAAAGTCCTCTTTTATTAAAATAAGTTGCCAAAAGTCTAAAATTTTTTCTTATAGATGTTAGTTTAAGTTTAGCATAAACTATTATGGGTGTATGTGTGTATATGTGCATGTAGAGAGGAAGGTTTATCAGATAATATTCATTAAAATGTTTGATAATATTCCATAGTTACTAGGTAGCAGTTGCAAAGTGCTTAATATTTAATTGGAAACAAAGCATCAAGATTCCGTAAGATATTTTATTGATACACCTTCAGTTTTATAATTTTTTTTCTGATGTATTAGGTAAATTAAACTCATGTTAAGAAGAGGTTTTCTTGTTTTGTAAGTTCATGATGAATATTAGACCTCAGGCTACAGTTATTGAACATTAGCACATATGCACACAAAATACTGTGATAGCGTCACAGAATATTTAATAAGACTTGAGTTTCATATAAAATATTTTCACCTGCAAAGCCCAGAGCATTTCATAAATATACATGCTGTTAATCAAGGACTTGAATAAGTAGATGGATTTTTATATTGTACCCTGAAGATAAGTAGATTTGGATTCTTATTGAATCTGGGTAGTCTGCTTTCGAAGTTAGGTCTAGGTGATAAAAATGAGAATGAGCACAGATTTTTATCACCTGCCAAGAATAAGTGGTACCAAATAAAACTTTTGAGAAGATTACCAGAAGCAAATAATTGCTGAATTGTCAGACCCTAAATATGAAAAACAAGATAAAGATGAAAAATAAAATAAAACGAACTCTAAGTTTACCAAATATTAATTAGAAAATATACATAAATTAACAGAAAAAAACAAAATTGATCAATATAACACACATTTATCTATCTCAATTTAAGCACATTGTAGAAATTAAAGTTACAGTTTAGCTTAGAAGATAAAGTTTATAATGATGATTAACTAGGAAATTCATCCTTTTAATTTATCATCTATTTCCCGCATTCTGAGCTACTTTAGCTCTAAAATTCACATGATTTTCTGCAGTAGGAGATTTTGTTTAGCAGAAGCACTGGGGCCTACCTTAACCAAAACAATTCATACTGTGTCTTAAGAAAATCCTAGTGAGTACCTAACAATTGCATGGTTGCTGTGGTCACTGTTTGTATTACTGATCATGAGTTTGTATGAAAAGCACCTCTCCACCAACATATTGTGCAGTCACTTTTCTTTGTTTTCACCAGACCTTCTTGGTGTTCTTCACAAGTTTCAAACAGGGGGCATTTCTGTACTTTAGCCAAAATACACACCTCACCTTTTAATGTCCACGTCACACACTAGCACTTGGGCTTGAAGGCCTTTCCCAGTTCCATCTCAGCCTCATTTCCTCCCAGCCCTCTGACCCTCTCTACACAAACTCTGAACTGCTTTTCTTCTCCTTTAACCCATCAGTGCCCTGACTTCCAACAGGGTCCCAACCATGTCCCAGTTATTTCATGAAGGATCCTTTGCTGACTCCTCTAGGCCGCATTGATTTATTGTATCTTACTCCCAGTGCACTTTCTTGGCATCTCACAGTTGAGCAATTATTGTTCAGTGTGGTTTTATGAGTCTTGCTGTTGTCTCAATTATATTTGTTTCTAAAACAAAAAGGCCACGTGTGCCATTTCTGTAAGCCATATGGTCCCTGGTGTAGTGAGGAGGAGAGAGATTAAACATCATGACAAATGCCTGTTAACAAGTTAAGTACTGTGACTACATTTGTCTTAAGTTCATTTTATATTTACAATACCCATTTATAATGAGATTAAGTTTTCTGAGTAATCAGTTATTAGAAATGGTTTTCATAAGAGTAAATTTTAATTATAGATAGCTCTATACTTGACAAATAGTTTTTCTCAAAAAACAAATCAGGCTGTCCTGGCAAATATAGAAGATATATTTAACAAGCAAAGCAATTTATTGGTTTGTGGTATTTTCTAGACCTTTGAAAGCCCTCTTTATTTTAATTCATAGTCTATTATTAGTAAATAATGTACTCTGATAATGCTTTTTTTTTTTTACTATATAAAAGTTTTGCTTTGGTATTATCTCATGGTCATATGCATTTTAATCTTATGAATCAAGTTGAGAGCAAATGCTATTCAATTTTTGTTTATTCATAATAATACAGATGCCAAAATATTCGAAACTCAAATCAAAGTATAAACTTAAAGTGGGCCCTAGTTAATGATTTTGCTCTATATCATCAAATGGTAATTGCATATAATACACATACCATTATATCACTCTTTCTGTGACAGAGAAAAAATTCCCTATGGAGGAAAAATGAGAATGGAATTTGGAATATTGCTTAATTACTTATCTAGAATTATTCCTGAAAAGAATAAAGCAAAAGTAAAATGTGGCAATTTTCTGGTTAATTTCAGAAGCAGAGAGAACCCAATCTTGCCAATCAAATCAAGAATGTCCTTTGTTTCATTTGGATTAGTGTCTTTAGTTAATACAAAGCATAAAAAATAGCACATTTCTGAGTTCAGTATAGAAAATGTTTTTCTGTTTGGATAATTGGTTTAGATATTATTTTATCTGAAGAAACAGCATAATAAAATTTCTTTTTTAGGTGTAATTTTAAAGTGCTCTTTTTACTTTAAAAAGACCAAAAATGTACTTTATAAATTAGATAACATGAATTACTTTAGTAAATGGAGAATTAATAAATACTAACTTGTGTAGGGTAGTAGCTATAAAAATACAATGTCCTGGAGTATTTACTCAAAATTTTTTATCTTTTTTTCTTATTTTTTTATTAAATCATAAGTGTGTACATTAATGCATTTATGGGGTAAAATGTGCTGATTTTTATATACAATTTGGAAAGCTTACATCAAACTGGATAACATAGACTTCACCTCAATTATTGTGTTAAGACATTTATACTCTACTCTTAATAGATTTGACATGTACCCTTACAATATACACCACAGGTGAGGTCTCACTGATTACCCTCCCCTCCCCCCTCCTCTTCCCTCCTTCATCCTGGACTATAGTTGTGTTTTATCTTTTTTTTTTTTTTTTTTCAGTTTTTGGACAGGGCTGGTTTTGAACCTGCCACCTCCGCCAAATGCGGCCAGTGCCCTGCTCCTTTAAGCCACAGGTGCTGCCAGTGTTTTATCTTTCATATGGAAGTGTGGGTGATTATATATTGGTTTCATAATAGTACTGAGTACATTAGATACTTTTTCTTCCATTCTTGAGATACTTTACTAAGAAGAAAATGTTCCAGCTCCATCTATCTAAACAAAAGAGGTAAAGTCTCCATCTTTTTTAAGGCTGCATAATATTCCATGGTGTATACAAACCACAATTTGTTAATCCATTCATGGGTAACTTGGGCACTTGGGCTTCTTCCATGACTTGGCAATTTTGAATTGGGCCTCAATAAACATTCTGATGCAAATATCTTTATTGTAAAGTGATTTTTGGTTCTGGATATATACCTAGTAGAGGAATTGCAGGATTGAACGGCAGGTCTTCTTTTAGGTCCCTAAGTGTTCTCCAAACTTCTTTCCAAAAGGAATGTATTAGCTTGCATTCCCACCAGCAGTGCAAAAGTGTTCCCTTTTCTCCACATCCACGCCAACATCTGTAGTTTTGCGATCTTTTCAGAATGAAAGACTTCAGTTTTCTGGTATCAGATCTACAATTAACCACAGTGATTACCACATGGCTTCTTTCATGCCCCTCTTTGGTTTGAAAAAAGAGTTTTATTTGCATGTTTTAAAATAATACTAAATCTACAAAAATTAAGATTTTCTTACTCAGTATAGTTGTAAAATGGCCAATTTTTTTCCTGTTAAAATGACCCAGTCAAAAAGGAAAAACACTTATACTTCATTTTGTGCTCAAATGAATTCAACAAGAGAGGGAGTTTCAGTTGAAGTGGAAATTAGTTATTGAATAAAGTGCAAAAATCAGATTTAAAAGTTAGAAAATTTCTTTGTGTACCTCTTTCCACTCAATATCTTTTGATTTTATGACAACTTTTTCATGGTGTACTTCATCTTGAAAAGAGAGGATGGTGCTAAAATAAAGGGAAACCATTTTACTGTTTTCTCATAACTCTGCAGTTTTATGCTGCCTCAGGTCTTCTAGGGGTATTTGTTAAGCAAACTAGCTGGCATAAGAAAAATGCAATACCACTAGAAAATGCCAGTTATGTGCATGTATGTATATTTTTATAAAAGTAGACCTGGCATTTGCTTGACTTGCCTGCCTTTTTTTTTTTTTAATAAGAGAGAAGTGTATAAAGAAGAACAATCTATATATGGAATTTTAGGTAAGATAGAAGAAAAATAAAATGAAGTTATTATAATCTCATGCCTTTCTAACTATGTCCTATTTTTTTTTATTGAATCATAGCTGTGTACATTAATGCAATCATGGTGTACAATGTGCTACTTTTACACACAATTTGAAGTATTTTCATCAAACTGGTTAACATACCCTTCATGGCATTTTCTTAGTTATTGTATTAAGACATTTATATTCTGCACCTACTAAATTTCACATGTACCCTTGTAAGATGCACCATAGGTATGGTCCCACCTATTACCCTTCCTCCACTCATCCTTCCCACTCCCCTCCCTCTCCCCTTTCCCCTTCTTCTTGGGCTCTAATTGGGTTATAGCTTTCATATGAAAGCTATAAATTGGTTTCATAGTAGGGTTCAGTACATTGGATACATTCTTGAGATAACTTTGCTAAGAAGAATATGTTCCAGCTCCATCCATGTAAACATGAAAGAGGTAAAGTCTCCATCTTTCTTTATGACTGAATAATATTCCATGGTGTACATATACCACAATTTATTAATCCATTCATGGCTCGATGGACACTTGGGGAGCTACTTCCATGACTTAGCAATTATGAATTGTGCTGCAATAAACCTTCTGGTACAAATATCTTTGTTATAATGTGATTTTTGGTCTTCTGGATATATACCTAGTAGAGGAATTGTAGGATCGAATTGCAGGTCTATTTTTAAATCCCTAAGCATTCTCCAGACATCTTTCAAAAAGGAACAAGAACGTATTAATTTGCATTCCCAGAAGTGTAGAAGTATTCCCTTTTCTCCATACCCACACCAACATCTCTGGTTTTGGGATTTTGTGATGTGGTCTAATCTTACTGGAGTTAGATGATATCTCAAAGTAGTTTTGATTTGCATTTCTCTGATGATTAAGGATGATGAGCATTTTTTTATGTGTCTGTAGGCCATGCACCTGTGTTCTTCAGAGAAGTTTCTCTTCAAGTCCCTTGCCCATCCTGAGATGGGATCACTTGTTCTCTTCTTGCTAATACTTTTAAGTTATCTGTGGTTCTGGTTATTAAACCTTTGTTGGAGACATAACCAGCAAATATCTTCTCCTATTCTGAGGTCTGTCTGCTTGCTTTACTTACTGTGTTCTTGGCTGTGCAGAAGCTTTTTTTTTTTTTTTTGAGACAGCGCCTCAAGCTGTCACCCTGGGTAGAGTGCCATGGC